>JACTOM010000880.1:132175-148509 GCA_015832385.1 Elymnias hypermnestra | reverse complement strand
ATATTGAGTTTTCTATTAAGATTTTCTCAATATTTGCCCGAAGTTGGGAAGTTGGCGGTGTGATTCACCCCCGTGCCTCGGAGAGCACGTTAAGCCGTCGGTCCTGCGCCCGATCTCTCTCCGGTTGTGTCGGATTACCGTCAAATTGGACTATGAGAGTGAAGGAATAGAGAGTGCACTTGTGCACTCTCTATTCAGCAGCGTGGTGGGTCTATGCTCTAAAACCCTCTCTCATATGAATGAGGAGGCCTGTGCCCAGCAGTGGGACGTTAATGGGCTGCTACTTACCTTTTTTTTTACTATTAAAGAATGTATCGATGTCAGGGTTTTTTCCTTTTTGGGAGCTTCCACTAAGTGCGCTTCGTGAACGGTTAAAGTTACGGAAAAATCATGTACGACAGGATTATAGCCATGTAAAAGATCTAAACAAAAGTCTACGACAGAATATGTCTATCTTTTAAGGTTGACTCTATATAATCTTTTTTAATATAAAACCAAATTTGTTCCTTATTTGTTTGTTTTATGAGGTGCGGACGGAGTTGCGCGAATCAGCTGCTAAAATATATATATGAAAGAGCAGGAGTGCCTTCATCAGAACTGCTTTTGTGTAGGTAGGAAAGCAGGTGGGCGTGAGCGGAAAAATCACAAGTCCTTGTTACAATCACAGTTGTTTAATCAGCACAGGGTTTAATAATCGAAATACACAGTCCAATGAATAATGTACGGTCTAATTTAACACGACACCAACTTAATTTAGCTATTATATTATTTAACTATCACTATGCAGAGCGATTCGTCACAAGCGTGGTGCTAGGGCACCGTCTTGAACAACACTCTCCCTCACACAACCTTCGACGATGACGCTTCGCTAGGCTGACTTTTGACGAGCTAAAAGTCAACCTGACGACTGACTTTGACGGATACGCCGTCATATAAATAACATTGAATTTATACAGAAGGTAATATTAAATTTACCTCCTAATTATATCTGGTCAGTTTCATACAGAAAAAAACCTTATTTATTGGTAAAATATGTTACTTTGGTGGTGATAACCCAAATCCGCTAACTATGGGCCTCATACGAAAGCTAGAGTCACTCAGCATGCGATGGAGAGGGCTATGCTCGGAGTTTCTTTACGCGAACAAATCAAAAATGAGGAGATCCGTAGCAGAACCAAAGTCACCGACATAGCCCTACGAATAGCGAACCTGAAGTGGCAATGGGCGGGGCACATAGTCCGACGGACCGATGGACGTTGGGCCCGAAGGTGCTGGAGTGGCGACTCCGCACCGGGCGGCGCAGTGTAGGGAGACCCCCCCACAATGTGGGCTGGTGACATAAAGAGGGTTGCCGGTATCCGCTGGAGCCAGACGGCGCAAGATCGGGCCTTGTGGACATCATTATGTGAGACCTATGTCCAGCAGTGCGGACATCCATCGGTTGAAGCGACGACGACCCACATCCGATGTCTGACATAAGTCTAGTGTACACTGATTTGGTGATGAAACCTGGGACCCTACCAATAAATCTTTTTCAACTACGCATTGATAACAATATTGTTTCTAATGTATGACTGACGATGATTTTAATGAGCAAATTAAAATCTAATGTAGCAAGCCTAGCGCAACACCTGCGGCAACTAATTCTGATAGGTGAACCACTGACGACCTCCCTCCCGCACCTCAGCACCTGCGATCTCTCCTTCTCGTCACGGCCGCATGTACTTGCCGAGTGGGAAAGTTGTATAAAATGCCTCTCCTAAAGTTTAAGCGCAACTTATGAACATTGAAGAACTCCAAACCGAAGAGCCGAAACAGTGAACGCTGACGACTGTAACTGTGAATATTGATGAATCAAACCGAATCGTTCAAAGCCCGTACCCATACAGTCCATTGAACCTTGAGGAGCTTGATCATGAACCCTTCCCCAATATATTCCATCGCGCTTTAGAGCGTATAAAAAACACAGTCGGGTGTCTTTTTTTATCTTCATCATTACAATAGAAATTTATATTCTTTTATTTAGAATTGTGTCACTTTTAAAGGCATCCCTGCAGAGTATGATCCCTGGTAGGGCGAATTTTGGCCATTTAGGATTGGTGGCTTTGGCCGTGGCTAGTTAACACCCTACCAGCAAAAACGTACCGCCAAGCAAGAGATTTGTGATCTGGTACGATGCTGTGTAGAAACCCAAACAGGTAAATTGCTTTTTACCAGAACAACGCGCTTTTATTTTACAATGCATCATCGCTTACATAAATCTACGTCTATCAATAAAAAAATCTACGTCTAATTTACGTCAATGTATTCTATAGGAATGGAAATTCACAAAATCTGTTTACAAATAACGTACTTATTTACGTGCGTCATGAAATGTTGACGGAATAACACTTATTCTCATCATGATATTATCTATTATAAATGCGAAATTGTCTGCCTGTTGCGTAATAAATGTTTCTCCTCTTATTTATTTATGCTTTTGGTATCCAGTGGTCGAGATTCGACTCGCCAGATGGTGTCTCAAAAGGCTAGACTGGCAGTGCATGCAGGAGTGTTGGTGCCAACACTTATGTATGGTAGTGAAAGTTGGGTATGGCAGAAGAATCACAAAAGTAAAATAAATGCGGTAGAGATGAGAGCGTTGAGAAGCATGAGTGGATTAAAACTGAGTGACAGAGTGAGAAATAGTGTGATAAGAGAACGTTGTGGTATAAAAGAAGACGTAGTGACTAAAATTGAGAAAGGTATGCTTAGATGGTTTGGGCATGTAGAGAGAATGAGTGAAAGGAGACTGACAAAAAGGATTTATGAGTCAAGAGTGAATGCGAAAGTTGGAAGGGGAAGACCAAGGCGAACGTTCATGGACCAAATCCAGGACATTTTAAATAAGGGCCAGGTCAACAGACGAACTTCTATGAAAGGTTTAATGAGAATGAAAGAAGCGAAGGAGGTATGCAAGGATCGTGGCAAGTGGAAGGACGTGGTCTCTACCTACCTCTATGGGAATGAAGCATGATGCTGTGTATGTATTGATGTATGAGATTCGACCATATTATATTGAACATTATTAAGGTTCTATTGTCAGAGACTGTAATCAAAATCTCGCTGCAATAACCAAAATATATAAAAATGTTTCCCTATGTCTATTATTCATAGATAATTATTTTGTTGTTCTATTTGTTATAATCAGGAGAAGGTTCCTAGAAAAAAAAATAAAGTTACTTAGAACATCAGAAATTTTAAGTAAACTTAGCCATTACCAACTTTCTAACATAACCTCCTTAGTGCTTTTGACAATATAACCTTTTTTGTAACAAAGTTATTGTATTTGCCATAACTGTCAGCAATTGACAGAAGAGTTCACATATTAATATATAGATATGAGATATATATATCTACAATGCATACCCTGGAGGTAATTCGGGGGTATATGTAACATGTCCAGCCGCATTACATTAGCGTGGTGGTTCAGTGCTCTAAAAACTCTTTCCCCTATTAATGGGGAGGTCTGTGCCCAGCAGTGAGACATTAATAAGCCGCAAGTTACTTTACCTTTCATATATTTATATTCTCCAAAACCATAGGATCGATTAACTTGAAATTTGGCGTTGTAGGCTCTCACTTAGAATGGATTTCCCCGTATTCTACTTACTGCGACATCTCTCAAACTTGCAATCTTGAAAGCGACACCCTCCTCACCCTGAATTGGGACTGTCAGAGGCTCCCTTGCGAATTCACCCTGACACTCTTGGATGAAACCGACTGAGCATGTTCAAGCAGGAGACAAGAGCATTCGTAAAGACGCCTCCTATCGCCCAGATTCCTTTTCCGAAGGGTAGCAGCATCTGCTGTAGCTTCCCGTACTCGTTCCATTGCCTCCTTCAAAGGAAAGATGGCTTCGCAGAAAGAGGTAACTGCATTCTATCCTATCTCACTGTCATGTATGGCCCATTATACTTGGCAGTGAGACATCTGCTCCGATGAGAGACACCAGAGGATGTCGCTGTGGTCCCCAAGCCGGATATTCTGCCACAATTTGAGCTGCCATATGGATAGGCGCACTACACTGATGGCAGATAGGAGACTCTTCACGTCGTGCTACCTGATGCAAGTATTTTCCGAAACATCCGTGTCTGGTCAGTATCTGCACCAGCCTAAAGGTAAGCCATTGGTCGAGGCGAGGACGAATCGCCTCCACCGTGACCACACTCGCACTTAGAGACTCGAAATCCTCCTTCCAAGCTTGAATTTGAAAGCAAGACCCTGTCGGCAATGGTCCTGACTCTTTGGACCTCGTCAATTTCGAGACAGTCACTTCCAGACCTTACGGCAACCCTGTACTGGTAAGTTGCCGCCAGTACTTCCGGCTGCGATTCCCACAGGTCATCACCCGCCAAGAGTGTCGCCGCCGCTCGTATCCCCCTGACCGCTTTGCGCTCTCCGCAAAAAGGATTTATTTTGAACTGTCAGAGAGTTTACCCATACTAATGCGCCGTATAGTGCCATACTCTTCATGGCTCCGGCATAAAGATTTTTGTAGGGCGATCCCAGTCCTCCCACGTTGGGCTGTAATCTACCCAGTGCGGCCAAATAGTACACAAGCCGAGCAAAATGCGCCTAAAAACGCCATTGGCCGGCCAGAATTAGCCCCAAATATTTCACTTGAGCCTTTACCTCAATCAGCGCACCTCCCAAAGACAAAGCCACCCCACGTGGAGGACCCCTGCGAGGTCCATGGAAGAGCAGACTTTCAGTCTTGGTAGAAAGTCTTGGTCAAACTAAGAATTCTGTCCATGACCAAGTTACCTTCAACTTCGGCAAGCTGAGCCACCTCCTCACAGTTCTTCTCTTTCACGACGTAAACTCTTCTTAAGAACGGAGTTTTATATATTCCCACGAGATCGGGGTATATAAGCAATAAATAACTACTTAGTGCGAGGTGTCCAACACTTTTCCCTCAATTAGATTGCAATTCAGCATAAATATTCCCATGGGATCGAAAATTAAGCGGGTACCGCCGCGGCGAACAGCTAGTTTATGATAAATTCTTTAGTTTTCGTAAAAATATAGAATACAAAATAGGCGGTACAGAATGTTATTAGCTTGAAATTCTATTCAAAAACACAATCTCAGGGATCCATTTTTAGGAGTTATCCAATTTGGCTAGTAATCCAATCAAAATAAATGTCCGAAAAGGTAACAGTTACGTAAAAAATCTGTTCATATCGTTTACTGGACTACCTTTATATATTGGAGTTAATAGCTAGCTAAGTTATACTAGCTGTTTCCCGCGGTCTTATCCGCGTAACTCTCGATTCCGCGGGAATATGGGGAAACCATTTCTTAGTAAGAGTACGACGCAAAAAGAATATGGACAAACCTTTATTTAGTAAGAGAATGTCGCAAAAGGAATATGGACAAATCGTTATTTAGTAACATTACATCGTAAAGGGAACATGTGGAAACACGTACTTAGAAAGAGTATGTCGCAAAGGGAATATGGGGAAACGCGTACTTAGTTAGAGAATGTCGCAAAAGGAATATGGACAGACCGTTATTTAGTAACATTACATCGCAAAGGGAACATGTGGAAACCCATACTTAGAAAGAGTATATCGCAAAGGGAATATGGGGAAACCCGTACTTAGTAAGAGAATGTCGCAAAGGGAATATGGGGAAACCCGGATTTAGTCAGAGAATGTCGCAAAAAGAATATGGACAAACCGTTATTTAGTAACAACACATCGCAAAGAGAATATGGGGAAACCCATACTTAGTAAGAGAATGTCGCAAAAGGAATATGGACAGACCGTTATTTAGTAACATTACATCGCAAAGGGAACATGTGGAAACACGTACTTAGAAAGAGTATGTCGCAAAGGGAATATGGGGAAACCCGTACTTAGTAAGAGAGTGTCGCAAAGGGAATATGGGGAAACCCGGACTTAGTCAGAGAATGTCGCAAAAGGAATATGGACAAACCGTTATTTAGTAACAACACATCGCAAAGAGAATATTGGGAATCCGGTACTTAGTAAGAGTATGTCGCAAAGGGAATATGGGAAAACCCGTACTTAGTAAGAGAATGTCGCAAAAGGAATATGGACAAACCGTTATTTAGTAACAATACATCGCAAAGGGAATATGGGGAATCCCGTACTTAGTAAGAGTATGTCACAAAAGAAATATGGGGAAATCCGTACTTAGTAAGAGAATGTCGCAAAGGGAATATGGGGAAAACTGTACTTAGTAAGAGAATATTGCAAAAGGAATACGGACAAACCTTTATTTAGTAACAGTACGTCGCAAGGATACATATTTATTTATATTATTAAAGATAACACGTATTAATATTTTATTTTTTGCTCAATTAGCGCTAGACTGCTTTATTGTCTCAACTAATGGTTAGTGATGATATAGACTAAAGTTGATGAGTAAACAATCAATTTACATAAAACATTGACAAATTACACACACAATCAATATCATGATAGGATGGCTAATAAATACATACATAGCATCACGCCTCATTCCCATAGGGGTAGGCAGAGACCACATCCTTCCACTTGCCACGATCCTTGCATATCTCCTTCGCTTCTTTCTTTCTCATTAAACCTTTCATACAAGTTCGTGGATTTAGAGTACTCTTGACCTGGCCGTTATTTAAAATGTCCTGAATTTGGTCCAGGAACGTTCGCCTTGATCTTCCCCTTCCAACTTTCGCATTCACTCTTGACCTCATAAATCCTTCTTGTCAGTCTCCTTTCACTCATTCTCTCTACATGCCCAAATCATCTAAGCATACCTTTCTCGATTTCAATCACTGCGTCTTCTTTTATATCACAACGTTCTCTTATCACACTATTTCTTACTCTGTCACTCAGTTTTAATCCTCTCATGCTTCTCAACGCTCTCATCTCTACCGCATTTATTTTACTTATGTGATTCTTCTGCTATACCCAACTTTCACTACCATACATAAGTGTTGGCACCAACACTCCTGCATGCACAGCCAGTCTTGCCCTTAGAGACACCATCTGGCGATTCATAAAGGTGCGCAGAGCACCATTTACCATATTCCCTGCATTCACTCTCCTTTCCATATCACTTTCTCATATTCCATCTTTTGTAAATTTAGATCCCAAGTATACAAATTCTTTCTTCCACTTGTTCCCTATCTATCAAAATATTGCCATTCATCATAGATTTACCTCTTTCAAAAAGCATAACTTTCGTTTTGTTTACATTCATTTTCATTCCTTTCCCTTTCAAAGCTTTATTCATAATATTTGCCATCTCCTGTAGTTCATTAGCGGATGACGCAAGTATTACTTGACCATCAGCGTAAAGTAAACATTTGATGAGTAATTCATCCATTTTTAACCCAAACATACTGTTCACGCCGGCCGTGATCAGATCATGGAGGCTATCAAGGGTCATCAGGGCCCATAGTGGTGAAAGTAGTCTTGATCGAGATTCTATAGGGGTCGAACCAAATTAGTGGGTTTACACGTACCTGGTCTCTCGGCGCCGGTCTCCTCGACGGCGTCGACTCCGGTAGGTGTCTATTCATGTGGGATGTGTATTGTAAGTGTGTTATGGAATGTGAGTGGGGGTAACCTGCCAAAGCGTCGCAGGAGGCCGTCGTCGGCGACGTTGTTTCTCTATTCCACTCCAAAACTCCACAGGAAGGAAGGACTATTGCGGCCTACGCGTGGGCGAGCTAACCTCGCCGCGTTATGACTCGCGACCTTTAACTAGGTGGCTATGAGAGCCTACAAAACGCGACGATAGGGTTTCAGCTGGTCCCACGAACCAATTAACGCGTAGGATCCCGCACTTTCTTACGAAAATCACTTAAACTCCCGAAACGGGCTTAGTTCGCGCCCGTCCTCGTACGCTTTGCAGATGACAGCTCCTAGATGCTTCTTACAGCTACAGATAAGCTATCCTCACAGAGCATCAATGCCTATCGCCGTCTGGCGCGAACACATACTTTCTTTTAAATCTGTCAAAAAGTTATCCATGAAGGTTGAACAGCCATGGTGACGCAACACATCCCTGTCGAACACCTCTTTCGACAAAAACCACTCCATCTACGCCTCGTTTATTCTGACACAAGCACTAGAACCTTCCTAGAGAGACTTCAATACTTGAATCAGATTACCTCTCACCCCATACGTAGATAACGTTGACCACAGCTCATTCCTCACCACTCGATCATAGGCCTTTTCTAAATCTACGAGAGCGCAATAAACTTTTTGGGAAATAATTCAGGTCTGAAATAATAATATAACCATATAAAATAGCTTTATCAATTGGCGTAAAGTTCATGAAAACCTGCTAAGTAATTTATGAGTTTATCTCAATTTAACAGAACCAACAGAGGCGGTGGAGGACTTTGTCATGTCTTTAAAGTTACAAACACAAAGTTATATATTAAAAACCAACGTATTGCTTAATTTTTCCAGTAAATATTAGGGTTATATTTCCGTTAGTGAGTGATTGAAAGCTTACACATATTAAAAATTAGATGTATTGACGTAAATGATAAATTGGCTGGTATTATTAGAACTGCTAATATATGAGTCTATTGAATTTTGTTTAACTTATTTTAAAAGCCTTTTTTGCCCTGACCTGTTGGTAGTGTGGAAATTAGCGAGAAAGTTGGACTCGCGATACTCACCAAAACCCAGCGGAACCCTTCATATCCAAGGATTGAATACGTTCCTGGTGTCCAGGATGAGCACTTTTTTTTTTTGTTTAACGAAGGGGAAATCTTCGAAAGATACCCAACCTTTGAGGGATATGTCGGGTGATGTGGGATTGTATCCACTAAAACCGCTCCGATAGCCTTCCTCTGCACCTATGAAATGACTCCGTGTTCTCCGTAGAACGACTACACCGAAGCCACTCTCGTGCGATGTCGCAACGACTCCTCCCCGAGGAAAATTCCCGTCTCGCATTTGCGCAACCACCCTGTCTTTGATACCCTCTCAGGATTGCTTCTTAAGCAACAGCGGTGGAAGCGCTCACTAACACCGCGTGCAATCCGAAAGTCCTTTATGGGACCAGGATGAGCCCTACTGAGAATTCAGAAAGGTTTTTATCTGCCTACCTGCTACATATAACATATAATATTTAAAAGTAACCACTACTAAGTTGACTGCCTCATTGGTCTAGTGGTTAGAATTTTCGACCACAGATATGAGGTCCTGGCTTTGAGTCCTGATATTGAGTTTTCTATTAAGATTTTCTCAATATTTGCCCGAAGTAGGGAAGTTGGTGGTGTGCTTCAACCCCGTGCCTCGGAGAGCACGTTAAGCCGTCGGTCCAGCGCCTGATCTCTCGCGATCGTGTCGGATTCCCGTCACATTGGACCATGAGAGTGAAGGAAGAGAGTGTACTTGTGTACTATGCCTGCCAATCTGTAGTCGAGCAGCGTGGTGGGTCTATGCTCTAAAAACACTCTCTTATGAGTGAGGAGGCCAGTGCCCAGCAGTGGGACGCTAATGGGCTGCTACTTGCCTTTTTTTACTACTAAGTTTCTTGACGATTCTTCTGATTTCGTATCAACAAACACATTAAAGAAGATTCAAAAAATTTTATCAATATTTAGAATTTGATGTTAATTATGTTTGTCTGTATAAGTAAGTAAGTAGCAGCCCATTAACGTCCCACAGTTGGGCACAGGCCTCCTCACTCCAAGAAGCGAGGGTTTTTAGAGCATAGACCCACCACGCTGCTCCAGTGCGGATTGGCAGTCTGTATACAATGTAATAACTACGCCTACAAAAGATCCACAAGGGTCGAAGAGCATCCACTGCTTCAGTGGGCCCCACCGCGAATATAATAACTATATGTACATGATTATTACAATTAGCAAATTATTTTAGACGCAAGCATCTCTTTAAGGACATGTACGGTTTCTAAGTAGAATAAGTCACTAAGCTAGTTATAAAATAAACACATGTTTCTATAGATTTACATTTATTTGAAATAAATTAACTTAATCGTAAATATTGTATCACAGAGTGGGTTCATGAATTTTTTCGTACCCCCATTCTTTGTGTGATCCATCGCCTGTCCTTCTAGTCCTTTTCCTAATAACCTCAGCTGATACAGTTCTAAGGTCATATGCCAAGCCCATTGTCGCCATAGCGTCTATGAACATCGTTGTCAAGTTTAAAGAATAGTACCTCAACTCAGCGGCCTTATAGTCCCATGGGAATGTATGGTGGTAGTTGTGGAAACCTTCTCCTAAGCCTACCAACGATACAGGCTCCGTTTCAACTGGATTGATGTGTACATCGTAAGGCTGGGTGCCCCATTTGTGTGCTGCTGAATTCACTAACCATGTGACATTTAAAACGTATACATATCTAAAGATGACGCTGACAAAAAAGGCATTCCATAGGGATTCCCCCCACAATGTTGGTATATACGATGGCAATATAAAACAAGACACAGGCATTAATATCATATAGTACCTGGAATGTAAAGGAGAAACTACAAATATTATTTGTGTTATTAAATGCAAATAACCGTTACCAGTTTTAACGCTAGAAATACTGAGAACATATGTATGAGACATGCCTCATTGGAGGGTATTCGATAACATAGTAATACATACAGACATATGTAATTATTAATTCGTAAATACTAAATGTTAGGATAAAAAATAGAAGTACCCTAAAATACTCCTTGTAACACCGGTATGCAAAATAAAAGTACCTAAAGATACTCATTACAATATGCAACCTAAGATACTCCTTGTAACACCGGCATGCAAAATAAAAGTACCCTTAGATACTCCTTGTAATACCGGTATGCAAAATAAAAGTACCTAAAGATACTCATTACAATATGCAACCTAAGATACTCCTTGTAACACCGGCATGCAAAATAAAAGTACCCTTAGATACTCCTTGTAATACCGGTATGCAAAATAAAAGTACCTAAAGATACTCATTACAATATGCAACCTAAGATACTCCTTGTAACACCGGGATGCAAAATAAAAGTACCCTTAGATACTCCTTGTAACACCGGGATGCAAAAGCAAAGTACCTAAAGATACTCATTACAACATGGGGATGCAAAATAGAAGTATCCTAAAACACACCTTGTAACATCGGGGTGTAAAATAAAAGTACCCTAAGTTACTCCTTGCAACACCGGCATTCAAAATCAAAGTACCTAAAGATACTCATTACAACATGGGGATGCAAAATAAAAGCACCCTAAGATAATTGGTGTTACAAGGACCGCCTTGTATCATCAGTTAGTTACGAGGCAAAGTACAGTAAGAATTGTAACAAGTACATAACTATAAGTCGTACAAAATTTGTTTTGTTTTAGAAGTCATGTTAGTTTTGGATTAACTTACTTCTTTTGAAATCCTAGTACTGGGTCAGCTATAAGATCGCTCATATCAACAGAGGCTCCTTTGGCTTTGATATCAGGATGTTTCCTCACCATCAGCCAGCCGACGTGGGCGAAGAAAAACCCTCGTGTGGCGTTGTGAGGGTCTGCATTAGTCTCAGAGTACTTGTGGTGCACGCGATGATCTCGTGCTCAATCGATCACCGAGTCCTCGTGAGATGATTAAATATCGAACAATATATTCATTTTTGTACATAAATAAATTTACACAACTAACATAAATTGAATAAAGTAAAAAATATTACTTTAAAGGATCTCGAAAAACCCTTATGCACTGAGTGATTTTTTATTATTCAAAGTAACCAGAAATGCATTTTTGGTTTCACTTTATCAAATTTAAATTATTTACCTACTTGAAAATTTCCAATTCTTTTATATACAATAAGCAAAACTCATTTTTGCAACGTCTTTCCTATTAGTAAATTATTCCCTGTAGATATTGTCGCCGTTTCGTCATGATGCTATTAATAGCTTTTACTTCACCAATAACACAACCATTTACGTAAATTAAATATA
Organism: Elymnias hypermnestra; assembly: GCA_015832385.1. Taxonomy (NCBI): domain Eukaryota; kingdom Metazoa; phylum Arthropoda; class Insecta; order Lepidoptera; family Nymphalidae; genus Elymnias; species Elymnias hypermnestra. Next base: position 136,548 of record JACTOM010000880.1, on the reverse strand, counting down.
AAGTGGGACCAAGGACGCTTCCTTGTGATACACCGAATATATTATAGAATGTAACTCAATCAATTTTTTAATTTACGTTTGGAATTAGCATAGTTTATTGAGATACATATTTTAAATCCACAAATATAATTACAGTCTTTATTGTTTTAAACTTCTGGGTCCTGAGAGTATACAGATTCTGCTTCTTGACACAACCATCTAAAGCAGTTAAGCCGTGACCACGATCCATGCAAATGGATCGAAATATCGACAAAATATACATTCACCGTCGTTTTATAATCCCGTCAATACAGGTTTAAATATACAGTTGATATTTATACTTTTGGGAAACTACTCGCGAAAAAATTACGACCAAAGTCTCATTAAAACTGTTGCTGTCTTAGAATGCACCTGATGAAGCACATTAAATTAATTTAGTGTTAACTTAATCTAATTTTTACTTTTCTAGACATCTTTTTAATATAGTTTCATCTTGAGTTTATATTATAATTTCTATATAACTAATTTGAATTGATTAAATTTTATATTGTAATTACTTTTTAAGAATTCATCCCAAATTAAAATAGTTTAATTAATTCTATTTAATAATATGATTTCAGTGATATCCTTGGTGTGCTTCGATATATTAAGGATACAATTCGAAGAGGATGTGGGTTAGCACTTTAAGAAAAAAAATTATGCAGCATTATTATGTTTATTACGAGCCCCAGATTACTTTGTTTGGGGTCCTACTGAAAAGTAAATATTGACCATATTTAAATATCTGGGACACTATGTTTCTGAGGACCTTAAGGATCAGGCTGACGTGCTAGCTAGAAAGTATTCCCGGGATTGCAAGGAGGTTAAAGTTACGCTTTTTAAAACGTATCGCCAGACCTTCTTCACTGGGAGACTTTGGAATAATTACACCCAGAAGGTGCTGGACTCCTTTAGGGTGCAGTGCAATAACGCATTTCGAATGTTCTTCAGTCTTCCGAAATGCTGCTCGGCATCAATCATATGTGCAGAGGCAAGGACGCATGATTTCTTTGCCCTGCAAAGGTAAAGATTGGCGTCCTTGATGTCGGAGGTTGCGTTCCAGCAAAAACAGCATCTTGAGAATGTTAGCTGAAAGGGCGGACTCGCCAGTTTTCCTCCAGTTCCTCAGGATGCAGTTTGGGCCCAAAGAGAAAGCGGGAAGATTTTACACTTTAAATGACATTATCATAGTTTTTACATTATTAATGTAGTATCTATTTGTCTTCGGTTTTACTAACATAAGTGTTATATCTATTAACACCATTGAGCCGATGTTGCTTAAGTAAAGACATTTATTATTATCCTATTTATGTTGTTTTAGTGCTTTTATTAAATAATATAATCTTGTCGTGTGGTTTATATAGTAAATTGACATCTTCCTGAACTTGAGAAGTTATTAATCTTAGATGCGAATTTTCCCCCTTTTTCTTTGATTAGTGTCTATTGACATGATACCATCTCAAATTAAAACGTTTTAGTAACTTATATTACAGTAATGTTTTTATAGGTGTACCTGATATGCTATAGTGTTAAAGATGGTTAGCAATATACGCAGTGGAAGCCTTGCTTTGTAGGCCTTATGCGCCCATAACCTATGCGCACCAGCCGTTATTCCCAGCCCGGAACACAAGTAAAGCAAAAACGCTGAAAGAATGATAAAATATATAATAATTTAAATAAATAAAATAGCATTTTCCTTATAGAGATACCACCTAACAAATTCAAAAGCTTTGGTGAAATCTAAAAGCTAAAATTCGAAGGATAAGTAAGCCAAAGCCAAAGACTGAAGATGTTACTGATGTTTCAATGCTAGTAATAATAATAAAAATATACTTATAAATAAACGATCTCGATGTTGCATAAATAAGCTAATACTAAGCATAATTTTTATTATATTAGCAATAACTTAGATTACGTAAACACTTGAATGTTGAAATAACTGGATTAAATTGTAACAATGATGGTAGAAAAGATAGCGACATCGATTGAGTTAGTTTTAGGTTCCCTTCCCAAAAAAGGGTTTTAAACCACTTTCTTAACATTAGATTTAATTAATTCTTTAAAATGTTTTTTTCTTTGAAATCGATAATATTTTTGTCAGTAATCGCATTTAAACGGTTACACACCAAAGATACTTGTAGCCCACATTGCTTTCATTAAAAATAGATATGCGCCGTAAATTGCACCTAAATGAAGCACTGTGAATATAATGACGTTTCTCCACACAATTTCCCACGTTCGTTCTTCAGCTGACAAATGGCTTAAATTCGAATGACGGAATCGCCACCCGAAATGGTCTTGGGGAGGCATATCTCTGTAAAGAACAAGTTTTTTTTATAATATAATTTATTGCTACATTTCTAAAGTTAAACTAAATTGGGTTAGGCGTAAAATATTGAATCTAAAGAAATCTTGGTATATAATCTTATTTGAATATTAATACGTCATTATCATCATTAAGGTGGCAGAACATTTTTATAGCATATTGGCTTGCTCTTGTGTATCTATGAAACAGTTGGTACTATGGTAAACAGAGAAACCGAATGGAGGGCAGTTGTTTCCTTCTGCGAGTCTATTATCTTGCAGAAACAGGCATGATGAGAGAGAGGGACTTGTATCAGATTCCCCTCCTTTCCCCATTTAAGAATTCCGACTGTATACTATAAGCTTTTCTTTAGTAATCAAATATATATTCTCTCTTACGCGATACAGACGAGGTTTATTGCATAGATTTTGCACGCACATTATTTTAAACTAACTATTGAAGATTTTGATAGATGGGGAAACAGTAGAAGAGGTTAAAGAATTTCTATACTTGGGATCTAAATTTACAAAAGATGGAACATGTGAAAGTGTTATTGAAAGGAGAGAAGACGTAGTGACTAAAATTGAGAAAGGTATGCTTAGATGGTTTAGGCATGTAGAGAAAATGAATGAAAGGATTTATGAGGCAGAGTGAATACGAAAGTTGGAAGGGGAAGAGCAAGACGAACATTCCCAGATCAAATCCGGGACATTTTAAATAAGGGCCAAGTCAAGAGTACTTTAAACTGACGAACTTGTATGAAAGGTTTAATGAGAATTAAAGGAGATATGCAAGGATCGTGGCAAGTGGCAGGACGTTGTCTCTGCCTACCCATATGGGAATGAGGCATGATGCTATGTATGTATTGATCCCCCATTGATCTAAATTCCATGAGAATACGGACAAATGGATTTTTAGCGTGAAAGTTTTGGATCTCAACTTGATTGTTATTTCTACTTTTCCATCACGTGAAAATGTTTGAAATATCATTAATAAGCCTTTTCATCGCAAATGGACCATGTATGCCAACTTTCAAGTCAATAGGACAAAATTGGCAATCTCGCAGTAATTCTTTAAATATTTTAGTAGGTCTTCATCTATTCAGAGCGGAGATCCAACAAATCAGAAATCACTAAAACCGTTATGCAATTATAAATAATGTAACACATGATTTCGTTTTATATAAAGTCGAATCAGGTTAAGAACGAGTTCATGGAGCGCCATATCTTTCTCGCTTAGAGACGCTTCCTCCTAATCCAAGTTTCAACATTATTAATGCAGCAGTGATGCTTATTCTTGCTCATAAAGGTTGTAGATGAAACAGTGAACAAATGTATGTATTACTTGCCAACACATCTGACACAAGGCTATCTTTACAATTTTACAAAAATTTTGTATATCTACTAAAATGCATTTATTTGTTGCTTTCTTTGGAATGTTCGCTACTTTTGTAACAAATCTGTGAGCGTTTGACTTCATCTTCACTGATATTTCTCTGTACAGGTTACACCTCTACACGATATCATCTGTTAATGTTTTGTGGGTAGCCAGGGCGTCTTCAACTTGTAATGAAATGAAATGAAATGAATGAAATGAATTTTTATTTGCTTGAACATGGGTACATAAGTTCGTCATACATATTAATATTTATTCCAACATATTCTGCTATTTCTAGCATGCAAATATTTCATAATTAAAGTAACACATCTCAACGCACCATTATCATGTCATTTTTTTTTTCAGAGTATACTTAATCATTGCAATAGATATAAAATTAAATCATCTTAAAAGAATCCTTAAGAATGTCATTTTAAAAGAGTATTATTATTATTATTTAGTTTACCAAAAATTACAAATAAGAAGAAAAGATTTCAGTCAATACCTTAATTTTTACATTTTGTCATTTAAAAATTCATTAATATTATAATAACATTTTTCCATCAAAAATTTAAATAAATATTTTCTAAAAGCCGGGAAATCTAAATTATAGTGACATCGTGGTAAATGATTGTAAATGCGTATCGCCATACAATATACATTTTTACTATAT
>JACTOM010000880.1:99374-128468 GCA_015832385.1 Elymnias hypermnestra | reverse complement strand
AAAATTAGCTGTAAGGTATTTAGATTTAATACATTTAAATTCTCAAGTTTTTAGTCATAAATTTTTAATTGTTAAATAAGCTTGCATGTGGTGCTTACCTTTAAGTAGCTTTGCATTTAGAGTAAGTACTTCTTATAATATTTTCTTTATAAAAATGTAGTTAATTTAAAAGCTGTTGGTGAGCCAAAAATAAATGAAAAAAAAAAGAAAAAGAATACACTACTGACTTTATTATGGATTCTTTTTAGTAGAACACGAGAAGGAAGCCTCGTTATTTGTTAATTTTAAGTCGTTCTTAAATATCATCGTCAGTCGTACATTGATGATTCAAAAGTGTGGTGAAAGCCTTATTAAACAAAGGATTATAAAGAATACCTAGTTTTTTATAAAATCCAGCTTTGTGAAAACATAGTCTCTTTTTAAAGGAAGGATCTTTCTTAAAGGAAAACGGTGTGGTTCTGCAAATCTATTATGTACTGTTCTACATGGCCTGTTTTTACTTTAGATATCACCACTAATGGTAATTGAATTATTCCTTTAACATATAGCGTTAAAGCAAAATCATGTTTCTCTTTATAAAAAGAAACTTATGTACTTGAATATTCTTTACCATCCATCATTGGTGGAAGGAAAAAATTGTTAGAAAACCTGCATATCTTAGGAGTAATTCTGCGATATATGTACCTTACCAGCAATGGAGTAATGGTGGTTTTACGCTCTCTAATATTAGCAAGGCGTCCAAACAGTAGAGGCATTAATAGTAATTTTTTAACATAAATGGCGTCAGTAGTTTTTCCAGGCGAAGTCATGGACGTAACCTAGTTTGTTACAAACGCGTAACAAAACTAATATATTAACATATGATAAATTTTAAATTAACTTCATTTATAAAGGTCGTCTAGCAGTTATTTAATATGGATACGACTATACTCGTACAATACTATCCCAGTTTATATAGCGTGTGTCGTATTTCGTTTTTAAGCTTTTAGTTTTAAGCAGGTTCAATCTAGGCATGGGTGTCTGTGTGAAATATGTGTATAGGATAGCCAGGAGGGGAGAAAATGAGGATGTGGGTACAGTGCAGCACACTCTGAAGATCTAGCCGAGTTAGCATGTACTTGACTCTGTACTAGTGGGAGAAGTGCGTGGCTACCTTTTCTTATGCTTCTGTGATAAAGAAAATGGTGGTTAGCGGAAGTTTTCAGCGAGTGATTGCTCATTTCTATTTTTATTCTATGAAGAGAAGAGAACGCAGTAGGTCCTTCTTTTTCTTTTTGTCGCTGGGAAATGCAATTTACGCACTAACCCTGACCGATGACCAGTCAGGAGTGTGGGACTCGGCGATGGAAGGTCTTGCAAAACCGGAATATCGGAACTTTCCGAAGCGTCCATGTCCGGTCAGAACCTGCACCAATCTGCAGGAGGCGTCCCGTGCTCCCTGGAATGCCATTGTTACAGGTGAGGACGTATCGCCGCCACAGTGGCCATGCCCGCTACTGGGGATCCGAGATGATCGCTCCATTTTTGGACCAGAGCCTGGTCGGCCAGTGCTCTGACCCTTGTACCTCGTTGACATTAGGCCGCAGGCCATTTGCCCTTGCAGCCGCTCTATGCCTCATGTAGCTCTCACGGGGGATCGCCCGCTAGGAGGGTCGCCGCCGTCCAGGATACTGTACGGTAACCTACTATTGCCCTGACCGCTATTACCCTCTGCGCTTTGTGCAAGCAGAGGATATTGGATGTGGTCAAGACATCCGCCCATACGGGTGCACCGTATAACGCCATACTGGCGACGATACCGGCGTAACGCAGTAGGTCCTATGATTAAAGGGAGACACAGACATCCCGCCTTACGGTAACCTCTGGAATAACAGACAAGGGGTCTTATTATATTGATGGGAAATGCCTTCACGCACCCAGGTCAGGAGACAGACGCGATTGTAGGAATTGCCAGCAGTGTGAGAATGTTCACTAAAAGCCCTCAGGGTTTGTTCAGGTATTCTACTCTGGCCTCTATGAATGAAGCCGAGGAATTGGACAAATTTCCATCTCTTGTTTCCTACTCTCCTCCGTCGGAAGCATTGTACTTCGACTGCATTCGCCCTCTCTTTTTGGTGCCTTATTCGATGAAATGATAGTTTTGCAGAAGGACTCACAGATTCTCAATCTCTCGACAGATGGAGTTGTAGACACCTCCGTCTTCAGATTCCTACTCCCTTCAGAACAGATAAGGCATTTGTTGTTGTGATGAGAGATGTACTGCTTGGTGACAGATGATAAGCTGGATACTCCAGGAATGTCGCCTTAACGAGGAAACTACAAAAGGTATTGAGCCAAACATCGTCGAATCTTCTGTGACAATCCTTCAGATTTTAGACAGTAAAAGTCTTGCATAGCGCTCATGTTGTTGCGGGTATTGATAAGGATTTCTTGAAGAAAACAAAGCCATGCCCGAACCAGTCCAGACTAACCAATTCCATATAAATGTATTATAGTAAGTCTCGGAACGTCCTCAATATTCAGTAAATTAATTACATATTAATTATATACATAGACTTTGGCGACAATATTAAAATATCCATTGTCATTATAAAGTGAAATCCATTATATTGAAGACTTTTTTTATTGAGTAGCTGTTCGCCGCGGTTTTATTTCGGATACCTCTTTTCTCTATGATAAAAGAAGCGTGGGTTACTTTAGCTATTTGCCAATGAAAGTCCAGTCCAAATTGGTCCAGCTTCAGAGATCAGCCGGAGCAAATAGACAGACAGATAAAAATAAAACAATGTATAAGTCAGCAATAACCAATCGTTTAATTTTTCCAAGAAAAAAGTAACTAAGCTTAAAAAAACCAGACCTAAATAACCGATTACTTTAAAAACAAAGTTTAATCTACGAACCGTACTAGGGCATAGTTTTTTATTTCTTTATTTCCACACATTATTTGAAAACAAGTTTTTAAGCATAGCCTGTTCACGCCGACCGTGATCCTGGCATGAACCCAAACCTGGACCCGGCCCATAAAGGTCCAGGTCGAGTCGGTCCCCGAGACGGCGGGAGGAGAATGTTAAGTGAAGAATCCACCTAGGTGTCGAACAAATATAACTAAATGTACACCTACCTGGTCTCCCGGCGCCGATCTCCTCGACGGCGACAAGCCCTGGCCGATGAATGATCACGTGAGATGTGTATTTGTATGTGTGTGTTTGTGTGTGTGTGTGTGTGTGTGTGTGGAATGTGTCTGTAACCTGCCAAGGCATCCAAAGCTGTTGTAGGCGACGCCGGTTTTCTATTCCAAATCCAAACACACAGGAAAGGTCAACTGCGCCCTGCGTGGGCGAAAATAACCTAGCCGCGCTATGACCCGCCACCTTTCACTAGAGGGCAACGATATGGGCCTACAAAACGCGACGATCTACTTCATTAGCACCACAAAGTAATTAATGCGTGGAATTACCGCACCTTCCCGACAAAATCATACAAAATCACGAAGCGGGCTTATTCTGCCCCGTCACCATACGCTTCGGGAGTTGACAACTCGATCTCGACTTTTGTACAACAGATAATCTATAAACTATATTGCTCCATGTTAATGGAACTGCAGAGCAGTTGCCCTCTCGTGTCGTATACGGACACCTCCCGATAACCAGTGCATTGTAGGTCGGAAAGCTTGCAGATGGCGCGAGTATGCCGCTTCCGAGGTACCAGGCTTCGCGCCAGTTGGCGCGAGCATAACCTGTACCCACATTACAATCAAACTCATTTACACTACTATTTGCAAAGTGAATTCAACACACCTACTCTTGGCAGAGTTTAATATAAAAGTATTAACTGATTACAAATGTGAGACATGTGATAGGGTACTATTTACATCGTCAACATTTTCTTTATTTCTATCCACTTTAAAAAATAAGGGCTTATCGTCCGCAAATGGCACTATATTATTTATAGCACAATATTTGTCTGTCATATGGTATGTTACATGATTTTTATATATTAAGAACAAAAACGGGCCAATCATTGATCCTTGTGGGACACCCATTTTCTTTCTCACTTTCGTAGATTATTTTAAAGATAAGAAATTAAGTACCTGTACTCTCACACCATAGTGACATAGCAACAGACATATCATCCGAAATACGCAGTTCTTTTAATGTCGTTATAACCGGTTTCGACTGTAATTATAACATATTTTATTGATTTCTTATTACATATTTTCTTTTTTTAGTTACCTTGACTGAGCTCCTATGTAGAAATGTTTCGTATTATTAAAATAAATATGTAAATTTAGTGATTTTAATTAAACTATCCACAAACTTCACTGTTCGTAACAGTATATACACTCTTGTTTAATCTAGACCTAATCTGCGAGGTCTATTAATTATTCAACTAATTAATGTACGACGTGGCACATTTTGAGCTAATTACCTAATTTGCTGTGATACATTGATATATGTAACAAAGTTAAACCATTATTTACATGAATTGGTATCAAACGAAATAGTCCTTAATGCCAGTTAATATAATTCTTGTTTCTTTTATTTTATATAATAATATAACATTATTTCATTATATATAAAAAAAGTTGTAACATAATATAATCGATAGTTCTGATAATCAATTATAATATGTTATAAGTTTTATAAAGTTATATCACACAATAATTGATTGTTTTGTTTTGTTCGCGTCTTTTCCCCATCGTTTAGGAAATAGTATATTTTATTTAATTTAAAATCAATATTGTTTACAAAGTCGCTTTCGTATAGAAGAATATTATTATTTTGTTAAACTTAGAGTCGTATATAAAAGTGTTTGTTGACTATAGCGTGTATATATTTTTATTTCCTAGAAAAAAGTTGTTTGTGCAATTAATGTAAACCCTGTGATTGGCTTATAATAGAACGCCAATCATAGGACGCACTTTATCACGAATAAAGAATCAACCGACGTCATTTACTTGTCACAATAGTGCACGTGTGCCAGTCGTAAACAGGACATAATAGAAAGCCAATTCGGCATAAACGTTCCTGCTGAACAACAGTTCGATCGCAATACATCATATCCTCGTCTGGTGACAAGTGGACGACGGAACTTTGGGTGAAGAATCTGGTGGCATTTTATTTCGATCCTGAACCGGCAATCTTCGCAACTGTGAGCTGATGAAGGGGCTCACATGTTTTTTCAAGTAAAATAGTTATTCGTATAACGTAATATAATTGATAATTCTGGTTGTTTTCTTTCATAAGTTTTAACATAATATAATTATTAGTGCTGTTTCTAATTATGATTGACTATTTCACATAATATGACTAATAGTTCTGCTTTTTCTTACATAAAAGATACAACGTAAAATAATCGACAGGTTCTTTTTTTCTAATTTAAAACGATATGACATGATATAGTGGATAGTTTTGTTGTTATCTAATATAAAATTAATAAATGAAAGAAATAAAATAACAGAATAATTATGCTTTTTCTTTATTAAAGTTATAACATATTGTAATTGAAACTTCAGTTTTGTACTAAATAAAAAATATAACATTCTATAATCCAGTCGACATCACTGTTACTTCTTTCATATAAATGAAAACTTAATATAAGATTATTAAATCTGATTTTGATTGGTATAATATAATTGATAGTAATGTTATTTCTCTATTAAAGCTATAACATACTGCAATTGAAAGTTCTCTTTTGTCTAATATAACAAATATAACATAACATAATCCAGTCGACATCACTGTTATTTCTTTCATATAAATGAAAACTTAATATTATAAATATTTCTACCTTTTCTAATAAAAACGTTCCACCATAATATATTTAATAGTGCTGTCACCAATTATATATAATAGATTATTTAATCTGATATTGATTGGTATAATATAATAGAGTGTAAAGTTATTTCTTTCATAAAAGTTATGACAAAATATAATTGATAGTAATGTTATTTCTCTATTAAAGCTATAGCATACTGCAATTGAAAGTTCTCTTTTGTCTAATATAAAAAATATAACTTAACATAATCCAGTCCACATCACTATTATTTCTTTCACATAAATGAAAACTAAATATGAATAATAAATAGTTCTGCATTTTCTAATAAAAAAAACCTTGCAAGTAGTAAAGTCAGAAGTAAATCTCTTATAAATATTATCTAAAAGACTCCTCTTCTATATTATAGTACTAGTAGATTACTTTGATAGAACATCTCCCCATATTTTATGAGTACCATCACCAGTTCTTCTAACTTTTCTCTCGAGAAGCTTATGGTTAGCTCTCTTAAGGTCGTAAGCCCAACCTATTTTAGCCATCACGTCAATAAAGAACGTAGTAAAATTAAATAAATAAGGTAATTCCGATGTCTTATAATCCCAAGGGTAAACGTGGTGGTAGTTGTGGAAGCCTTCCCCCAAAGCTATTATAGATACCATGGTGTTCTCTGATGGGTTTATATTCTTATCATATGGTTTATTACCCCATATATGAGCAGCTGAGTTGACAAGCCATGTACCATTGAGTGAGTAAACGTACCTGAAGACTCCGGACACGAAAAAGGCATTCAAAAGTGTCTCTCCCCATAAAGTAGGGATGAAAATAGGTAGAAATATGCCAAAAATCGGAAACAGGAGCATAAAGTATCTGAAAAAAATGTAAAAAATACCATAACCTGAGGAAAAGCATGATGTGACGGTGGTTTCCTTTCATAAATGTCCAGGCTTCGAAACCTGTAGCAAATCTGAGATATGTCCACCCTGCGAACCGGAAATAAAAGGAGGAAGTCTATGCCCAGCTGTGGGACGTTGAGGCTCCTACTTAGCTTACCTATATTGTAAATTAAATCAAGCCTTGCACTGGTATTTAGGTAATATTAATAGTATCAATGCATTACAACGAAAGAAACATTAATATTAATAAGAAACTGAGTAGATAAAAAGTATTTTTATTAACAATATAAAATTTTTAACAGGGAGAATGCAAACGAAATAGGAATTGAAAAAATATCTTACTTATGTTGAAATCGTAGCAAGGGATCTGACCATAGATCGTCTAATTCAACAGTATTCCCTTTAGCCATAATATCAGGATGTTTCCTCATCAACAGCCAACCAACGTGTGCAAAGAAGAATCCTCGATTTGAGTTGTGAGGATCTGCATCGGTTTCAGTATATTTATGGTGCATCCTGTGATCTCTGCACCATATTATCACAGAACCCTGTTCGAAGTAAAAAAGTAAGTAGCAGCCTATTAACGTCCCACTGCTGGGCACAGGCCTCCTCGCTCATATGAGAGAGGGTTTGTAGAGCATAGACCCACCACGCTGCTCCACTGCGGATTGGCAGGCATAGTACACAAGTGCACTCTCTATTCCTTCACTCTCATAGTCCGATGTGACGGGAATCCAACACGACCGGAGAGAGATCAGGCGCAGGACCGACGGCTTAACGTGCTCTCCGAGGCACGGGGGTGGATCACACCGCCAACTTCCCAACTTCGGGCAAATATTGAGAAAATCTTAATAGAAAACTCAATATTGATTTTTGAATTGGCCCGACCCGGGACTCGAACCCAGGACCTCATGTCTGTAGTCGAACATGCTAACCACTAGACCAATGAGGCTGTTCGAAGTAAACACATTATATTTTATTATAGACACACGCACGCATGCGCACGCTCATGTCCCTCATGTATATACACACGATAACGCGCACGCACACATACCCGCCTCCTCACAAATGTGCGGTTATGCACATGCGCACGCGCATTTGTAAACACACACGTACATCTACACGCACCCTCCCAAGTACACAGTCACGGACACACAAATGGAAGGGCACACGAATACAATATATTCGTTTTCTTTTACGTTACTTCACGGTTATAATTTCATGATTTTATTGTTTTTAATCAAAGCATTTAAAGAATAAATTACGTAAAGAACCAATTATTAAACCTCCAACGGGATTTTAAAGAATACACTTGAGAAGAAAATGCTATTATACATCCGCAAAAAAGTCTATTTGTTTCAGACTCTAACAATGATAAAAACAAATAGGAATCTGAGCTATGCAAAAGTAAAAAAAAAAATCTAATAAACACTGTTAAAACATATATTTTATTGAAGCATGGTTCAAAAATGAAAGATTTCGCGACCTTGTCTTATTTTTAGACCCCCCAGGTAATAGAAGCTTAACCCCAAGGGGTGCAAATATTTTTTTCTATTTACAATAAATGAAAAAAGATCACAAAACTAAGTTAAATATTTCAACTTTGAAGCAACTTTGGAGCGTTTAAATGAATGAGATTAAAAAAATATATATTCGTACAAAAATTTGCCTTAAAAGACCATCTACAAGATTGATCTAAGGAAAAATTTTGAAAAATGTATTAAAAAAGTTATAGTGCAAAAAAATATTTTGCGTATTTGCCTATAAATTCTATAAATATAAATTTAGGGCTAAAGTTTATATAAACATATTTGTAAGCAAAGCGATTTCCTACAAATTATGTGTTAGTGAATTTTTGTGGGACGCATAATTTCCGAGATATCTCGAAAAAGGTGTTTGCAACCCTTTTTCCAAGATGGCGGCCGGAGTTTAACCTTCTATTGACCCCCCACATATGTCCCAAAAATAAAATTGCGTTCTCTTCGGTCTTCCGTCCTTAAATTGTAACATTTCAATGGACCATATAGGTTTTCCGGAGGTTATGCCACTGACTTCAAAGGTCTACGTTGATCTCACTTCAAAGATTACCTAAGGTGAACATTTTGTTTGTTGTGCTAGGTTTAAAACAAACCCCACGTTCGAAAGCTCTGCTACGAGGCGCGCAGCGAGCCGTGGCAGTCAGGATAGTCCGAGGATACCGCACCATATCCTTGTAGGCGGATGCGTATTAGTGAGTACCGCCCCCTGGGAGCTGGACGCGCAAGTACACTCGGATGTATATTGGCGGAGGACGGATGCCCGTCAGAAAGGCGACCCCTCTTCGCCAGGGGACGAAAGGGACTGGCTCCGGTAGGCGGGACCGGTTGAGAGAATCGAGCGCTGGGCGGGTGACAATCTAGGCCGTGTCTCCGCTCCTTGGTCAGTGGTTGTCTCGCATTCACGGCGTGATATGGCTCAGATCCCCTCGGGGCACGGGTGTTTCGGAAAGTATTTATGTGAATCCGCCGTTGAAACGGTTGGTTCCGGTGCACACAGGAGCACATAGTTGGAATGAGCACAGATCTGCCCTAGTGGCCGTATTAGGGTCGACGGACCTCTCCCTGCCACCCGTCGTGAGGGCGTGGGAGTGTTGGAATGCGGTGGCTTCCTTTAGCGACGAGGTGCTGACGTTGTAGGAGGCCGCGAAGCGGCGTCGGGAGTCGGATCCCGCCGCCCACGCCCTCCGTCGTAGGCGCCCGGGGAGACGACGTCTTCCCCCTTAGGACTAGCCTCTGGGATGGCGGACCGCGGGGGCCGTCGTCCCGCTGAGTGAGGCCCCGTAGGTTGTCGGGCGGCGCGCCTCCGTGCTGCCCCATAGGTAGCCCGATCCTTAGGGTCATGATAGGGAATCCCCTCACGGGGGAGTCACTGGAGACGTGCTGTTTTGCTCTAGAGCTAACCTGTCACGTCGCCGCTTGTGACAGTGCGTAGGACGGCGGGTCGTTTTTTTTTTTCAATTTTAACAAAAAAAAAGGTTTAAAACATATCATATTAAATATATGTGTAGTAGATTAGTGTAGATACATAAATGATAAATCAGTTTACCAGAAAGCGTCCTTTTAATTCATAGTGACACTGTAATTGTGTTTATTTGGCGATATATTTTAGCAACATTATAAATAGTTAAATAAATTACGTACCTGTAAGGCTACAGTGTTGAATATAACCAACATGACTCTCAAAGGGAGTTTAGCCCTGAAGGATTTGTGGGCCCAAAGCCGGTGAGCGCCTGCTGTTATTCCAAGACCACCGATGTGTATGACAACACTTGCTATAACAATTGAATATTAGGCAACCAAAAGAATGTCTTACGGTTTTCATTTATTATTTATTTTTATGAACTGTACATCGCAAGCAAGATTAAGTAGTGGCGTTACTCTTTGTACATTTAAAGATAGTGTTCGATATATTGAAGCCACCCTAGCAGACCTGTGTTAGGGCAACTGACAATTTCATTTACATGTCCTTTGGATGGCTATACTATTTGTGTGTGTGGTTGTGTGTGTGTGTGTGTATGTGTGTGTGCGTATGTGTATGCGTCCGCTAGTTGAGTAATTCCTCAGTTTCCTCAAAGCTCAGTCTGAAGAAATTTAGATTATTTTATTATTAGTTATTTTTACACTTGTATATGTCAAGACAATACAGGGGCATTATTTTACTGACTTTATTGTAAATAATTATTTATTATTGTTCTTTAAGCGTCGTTTTTTGAACACGTCTAAAGTGGTAGTTGACCGTTTCCACGTTGGGGCTGTCGATTTATAAATCAACTAACTAATTACTAAGATTTCGCCGGCTAATTTATACCCACAATCTTATCTATGAACTGATTCGCGAATAATCGGACAACACTGGATTTCCGATTTAAATTCCATTATGTTTTGTTTCAAAATTGATCTTAGATTTTGTACTCATGACTTTATACACTTACACATTTACGTATAGCCACATTAAACATTGGTTGGAACGATATTCCCACACCCCTTGTAGATAAATGTTAATCAATGTCACCAACAGTCCCTAAAGTATCACATAGTTAAAGGACTCCTTAGCTATAGAAACAATACTACATAAATGTGTCAGCATAAAGCCATGACTACAAAATTTAAGAAGGCAAAATCTTAGGAATTAATCGTTTGATATATAAATCAACAGCCCCAACGTATAAACGGTCAACTAGCACTTTAGACGTCTTCGATATTTTGTAAGTTTGATGGTTATACCATTAAAAAAACATATCATTAGTATAACAGTAATAAATAAGTTATCTTTGGAAAAGTCATATAATGTTAGGCTTTTACACTTGACCCTTTATACGTAGGAGCGGTAGATATGTATATACTTACTCCATAGTATGGTAGTCCACGTGGCTTTCGTGAAATATAAATAAACACCATAAATAGCTGCCATATGAAGAATTAGGAACAAAATTACATTTTTCCATACAATTTTCTGTATGGGCTTTCTAACTGGCTTTGATTCCCTTATTACATAAGCTTCTATTGTTGTATCGATGGGGGGTATATCTAAAAGTTTTATATAATATCAATGAATAATGTATTCCAGCTTCTGACAGGATATTGATTGTAATATCTCACGATGGCCTCGTTGCTGCAATCCTAATGTTAGCTTCACTAGGTTTCACTCCAGGTACAATACCTGGACTAATGGGAGGCTTCGGCCGTGGCTAGTTGTCACGCTACCAGCAAAGACGTGTCGCCAAGAAATAAAATCGCGTTTAAGTACGTTAACTATAAGATATCCTCAACAAAGTTAGACTATATCATCAAGTTATTCTTTATTTTCGCTGGGAAATGCTTTTATGCACAAACCCTGACCCATTCGTTAGAAGTGTTAGGAGGTAACCTCGAAATATCCATTTAAACCCATTGAAACCACCCATTTGAAGAGGTGAAAGAATTTGTATACTTGGGATCTAAATTTACAAAAGATGAAACATGTGAAAGTGATATTGATAGGAGAGTGAATGCAGGAAATATGGTAAATGGTGCTCTGCACGCCTATATGAATAGCCAGATGGTGTCTCAAAGGGCTAAGACTGGCTGTGCATAGAGGAGTGTTGGTGCCAGCACTTATATAGCGGTAGAGATTAGAGCTTTGAGAAGTATGAGTGGATTAAAACTGAGTGACAAAGTAAAAAATAGTGTGATAAGAGAACGTTGTGGTATAAAAGAAGACGTAGTGACTAAAATTGAGAAAGGTATGCTTAGATGGTTTGGGCACGTAGAGAGAATGAATGAAAGGAGACTGACAAAAAGGATTTATGAGTCAAGAGTGAATGCGAAAGTTGGAAGGGGAAGACCAAGGCGAACGTTCCTGGACCAAATCCAGGACATTTTAAATAACGGCCAAGTCAAGAGTACTCTAAACCGACGAACTTGTATGAAAGGTTTAATGAGAATGAAAGAAGCGAAGGAGATATGCAAGGATCGTGGCAAGTGGAAGTATGTTGTCTCTACCTACCCCTATGGGAATGAGGCGTGATGCTATGTATGTATGTATGAAACCATCTCCATCCATGAGTGAAACACCAGAGTTCAACTTTTGTATTCGTCCCTGGTGATCACTTAGGTTCCCAATCTCTGTAACTGGACTAGACAGTGATGGGTCTTTCACTGGCGCATATTTGATATTATAAGGAGTAACTTCGGTAGTTTTGTGGCGGTGTATAATTCTGCGCATAACTGGGCACAGGTCTCCAGACTAATAATAGAGTGCTGGCATACTACAAATAAACCCGAATTTCTCGCAGGATATACAGGTTAACCATATGATGCTTGCCTTTAGCGAAAAGCACGAAGAAGCTTAGAAAAACTTGATGGTTTTTATTTCGCGCTGGGAAATGTTTTGACCCGGATTCAGTATCCCGACTAAAACCGAGACATACCGATTCCATCATTTAATACCAGAGAATCGCTGGACGCAATATCCCCGCAGTGCTCCGAATGATTTTTAGTAGAAAAACAGGAGAGGGTCAGGAGATATGTAAAGCTATACCTCCTGCTTCCTAACCGGCCGAGTAGGAGATGAGCAGCTTCCTCTATTCCCTTTTGCTGGTAAGTAGTGAGCCACATATACCCTACTTGCCAACTGCTCATTCGGCAGTTGGCGAAGCCCATATTACGCCACGTGGACTACTTACCGCATTCACACCTTCACGGCATATTAGCCAGTATCCTAGATCTGAAAGTACTGGGCGTATCCTGCCTCTTGAGCTCTTGCTGTCACCACCACCAGGTGTAGTAGAAGATAATGGTAATGGCGGACCCGCATTGACATGGATGGTCCCACCGGTTCACGTCGGTTAAAATAAAGGCAAGAAATAAATACCGGGCATCGTCCGAAGAAAATTAGGTAGTGAGGCTCATACCCCACAACTCTTGGTTATGAAGAACCTCGGATGATATACAATCCAGCGAAAGACCTACCAACCTGAACCTCAATGGCAATAAATGCTGTCGGAATCCAGTTGCGGAACCGTGAATTTTCTGAACAAGAATCCCCAATTATCACCCCTACGCCATCATGGTTCATTACCACTTTTTATTTATTTACCAAAAATTTACAATGTATTCTTATAACAAATACAGTTTAAATGACATTGATAATATTTAAAAAACAAACCTAATTTATTCAATATATTTACCATAAAACTTGTCGAGTAAATTGTGATCGGACATTTTTTTAAAATGGATGTATAAACACGTTCTCCACCAGCTATAATTGATTATTTAATAAAACTATTCAGTCCTGACGTTCCCCCAAATTCATTGAATGCATATAATAGTTCAAAGACAATTAACATTACATTAACTACCTTTAAATATAATTGCATATAATCTAGATATCAATTGAGTGCTCGCACACTATTGTTTTTGAGCTGATAGTTTAAAAAAGGACAAATCTATTATTATTTTGCTTGTAAATATTCGTAAATGATCTACATATATATAAATAAATCGCTAAAACTCGAGAGCGGATAGATTGATTTTGGTATTCAATTATTTGTAGAAGACCAGGGAAGGTGTAAAAGGTCAGTGAATATGAAAAAAACATACATAGCATCACGCCTCATTCCCTTCGGGGTAGGCAGAGACAACATCCTTCCACTTGCCACGATCCTTGCATATCTCTTTCGCTTCTTTCAATCTCATTAAACCTTTCATACAAGTTCGTCGATTTAGAGTACTCTTGACCTGGTACACCGTTCGTTGAACGTTCGCCTTGGTCTTCCCCTTCCAACTTTCGCATTCACTCTTAACTCATAAATCCTTTTAGTCAGTCTCCTTTCATTAATTCTCTCTACATGCCCAAACCATCTAAGCATACCTTTTTCAATTTTAGTCACTACGTCTTCTTTTATACCACAACGTTCTCTTATCACACTATTTCTCACTCTGTCACTCAGTTTTAATCCACTCATGCTTCTCAACGCTCTCATCTCTACCGCATTTATTTTACTTATGTGATTCTTGATCAAATGAAAAAACATGCTTGGAATAAAGTAAAATCAACAATTTCGCTTTCTCTTAGATACCCTTCCTACCTGTCAAACATTTGATGTTCGTCTCGTCGTTTATATCAAATTAAATTAAATTGAAAAGTTTTTCTTTAAATTTTATGGTTTTTACGTTTGACATTGACGTTTGGGAAATTACGCCAGATATTTTCATCCGATATTCCCCAGTGCCTGAAGACCAAAGTCTTCGAATAGTGCGTGTAGCCAGTGATGACCTACGGTTCTGAGAAGTGGTCGCTGACCATGGGCCTCATGCGGAAGCTCAGAGTCACTCAGCGTGCAATGGAGAGGGCTATGCTCGGAGTTTCTCTACGTGATCGAATTAGAAATGAGGAGATCCGTAGTAGAACCAAAGTCACCGACATAGTTCTACGAATCGCGAACCTGAAGTGGCAATGGGTAGGGCACATAGTCCGCAGGACCGGTGGACGTTGGGGTCCAAAGGTACTGGAGTGGCGACCTCGCACCGGACGGCGCAGTGTAAGCAGACCCCCCATAAGGTGGACCGATGATATAAAGAGGGTCGCCGGTAGCCGCTGAAGCCAGGCGGCTCAAGATCGGGCCTTGTGGACGTCATTACGTGAGACCTATGTCCAGCAGTGGATGTCCATTGTTTGAAGTGGCAACGACGAATGTCAAACGTTTGATGTTCGTCCCGTCGTTCAGAAATCAAATTATTTTAATTTGTTTTTGACATTTGACAATTTCTGATCGCAATTTCAATATTTTAGCGGAAACTGGGCACAAAGATGGCGGTTGCTTTGGTTACGAATTCTTTTTGTTCCGGTTTAGTTTAGACGTCATTTTTCACTGAAATTGTAACATTCATTTATTAATTTAAATAGAAGCCACTGGAACAGGGTAGTTTAAACAAATAGCACCATTAGAACTAATTTGCTCTAATACATATTTTGTTATACGGTTTCCGACATGAAAAGGGTTGGACATGTAGCGTAAACACTTTTAAATTGTTATGAAGGGAATAAAACTCAGGCTTATGATTAAATAATTAAATTTCAATATAGTTTGTGACTACTACTATGTCTGAGTAAAAAATTATGAATAGTCATTGTAATTCATTTAGTTTGAATATTATTAAGGTTCTATTGTCAAAGATTATATTAGCTACACTGTTAATTTGATTATTTTTTTCAAACAAAATTCATGCGAAAGGAATGCTGTCCAATATTTCGATAATTTAATAAATGATTCAAAACTTCTCAGTAAACGATGTTTTCGATAAAAAAATCTTTCATCGTTTGTTAAATTATTTTTATGTTGTGCTTAATCAGGTAACCATGTAACCTCCTTAATGCTTTTGACAATACAAACTCTTTTAAGGTAACCCTATGACGTTTGACATGTCAGCCAGTCATGGTTACACTTAATCATTTATACTCTATATGCGTGTGGCAAACACTACTCTGTATCAAATACAGGGTAACGTGCTTAATGTGTATATTTATTAAAAAAAACTGCACATAAGTGTGGGTAACATTTCGTCCGCGCACTTAAAATTAAAAAATATATAACATTATTATGATAATATAATGAAGTTACAATTATTCTTATTATATTTGAAGTCGTAGAGCAAAGGTACTTTTAAGTAGTCCATTATTTGTCATTAAATTTTACATAGGAGAACTCTAAAAAATACGCATTTTTTTTTCTTTTTAGAGTATATTAATTTGTTTGGAATAGTCTGTTATTAAGGCGGTTTTTTTTGTTAAAATTTTGTATATATGACAATTAAAACTTTAAAACAAATAATTACCACTTCATTATCAGCTTTACGTAAAGTTTTATCAATTATTTTTACTATTCTTGTGATTGATATTTATTTTAAGGTTCCTTGTGTGTTGATTATTGAATGAAATATACAATGATACCTTGCCTTTAAACATTAAACTTTTAAAGAAGATAACATATGGGTATAGTGAAAAAAGTAGTGGTCCTTAAAAGATAGATATGCCGGAGAATAAGAGAGAAGGGGAGAGCATAAAGCATAGGGGCATAGGGTTCTCTGCCGGAATCGTCATTAATGACATCCATAATTTCCATTTCGATACTGTGAGCGTTGATGGGTAATGTCAGATTATAATGTTCCCGATATTAATTAACACAAACTCATTAATAACATTAGCTAAAATCAAAATTCGACCGCACCGGCGGGCCGTCACCCGAGAACTACCGAGAAACGAGCGCCGGATCCTTACTTACTGACACTGCCCCACATCGATAGACGGATGGCGTCAGCGTTCCACAGACTATAGCACTCCGACACATATATCTATCGCAGACATTTATGAATCATTCTATCTATTAATGAAAACCGCATGAAAATCTGTCCGGTGTCAGCCAAGGTACCTACATATATCGCTATAGATGGGAGAGACGCGGGAGCTGCCAAGTGGACACGCGGGAATATTTACCTTGGCTGACACCGACTCCGAACATAAGTATACGAAGAACACTATAAAAGAATACACAATCATTTCTTACTTTTTAGAGAATATTAATATATTTGTAAGGTTATTTTGAAGGCGGTTCTTTTTTTGTTAAAATTTTTATTTATCTAATTTAACCTCCTTAGTACTTTTGACGTTATAAACTTTTTTAATGTAACCTTATGGCGTTTGACATAACTGTCAGCGATTGACAGAAGAGTATATTTGTCTCTGTGCCAATACATGGTAATGTGTTTTTTTTATTGATTTAATGTATTTTTATGTATATTATTTAAAAAATATTATTATTATGCACTCCTCTATATAAACAATAAGTGTGGGGGAGATTTCATACTCCTCAGTCCGTGCAATTTTCGTAACAACATGTATAAAGGTTTTGTTTCTTGTATACAGATAATAAATAATTAAAGTATGTAAATTTTCTTTCAAATTACTCTTAAAAGTGATTAGCCATCAGTGGAGAAAAGATATTGAGACAGTCATATTTCAAAGTAGAAGATTCCGAGGTTTAAGTTTTGTTTTTTTAAACTATTTTACTCTAACATCTTATGAGAGCGAAGTACCTAGTAAAAACAATTCTATCTTGACGTTTTGTTACGCCAATGATAAAATTACAGTGGCAATAATTAAATCAATTAGGTAACCTCTACGTTTCAATTTCTTCAATAACAATTTGACTTCAAACAAATAAGGACTTATATATCATTATCTGAGTTTGCCAATGATTATGGATATAGTTAATAAAGTAAGATATAATGGCTTTAAAACCCTACCTAATACCCTGTATGTTTGTTTTTCTCTGGGAAATGCATTTGTTCCTGGAACAGGTCGTCAGGGAAGGAGAACCTCGGGAACAATGGTAAACCAGGGAGCACTGGACGCTTTCCTATATATTGGTGCAGGTTCTGATCGTGAATAGATGTTCCGATAAGCTCCTGCACTGAATTGGCCAAAAGGTTACCTGCTTGCCATCAGTTTGGAGCAGCTTTAGATTTAGCGCATCACACTGAGGAAGATTGTGCAGCTTGGAGACCTCAGCATCATCTCCTAGTGGCGTTGACCTCTAATTGGAGAGCACTATAGGTATGGTGCTCTCTCCAGTGGAGGATGTTAGCGGAAATTGCCTACTACTGTGAGACCGTAGTCTCATTTAACGAAGCCCTCTAGTGAAATAGGGAGAATGTAGATGCTCTCCCTCACCGCTAAAAAATCGGTAATAGGCGGCGCGTGTTTAAGCACCTTCTGCTTTCGAACACTTGGTGCCTCACTCATGGATTAAGATGGTTCCGCTGGGTTTTAGTAAGTATTGTTAGGCCTACTACCTGACCAATTTTTCAGCGAAAATTAGGACCAGCGCGTCGGGTGTATGAGGGAGTATTACCCACTAAAACGTAGCGGAATCCTAATCCAATTGAGAAATCACCAGGTACGTGCACAAAATAAGCGCTGCTTTGCACTAGTGTGAGAGAGCATCCCCTGTGTTTCCTCTTTAAATGAGATTACCGTCTCGCAAAAGAAGACCACTCCTTTTTTTTCGCTGGGAAATGCATTTGCGCACCCCTGCCACTAGGCAACAAATGTGGGACTCACTGGCAAAGCCAGAATACCCACTGAAACCAAGCGACACCTGCACCTCACCCAGAATGTGGAGTGTCAAAAGCTCCCTTGCGCATTCACTCTGACACTCCCGGATGAACCGACTTAGGATGTTCAAGGTGGAGAAAAGAGGCGTTCGTAAAGATGCCTCCTACCACCCAGACTCCTCCTCCTTAGGGGAGCAGCATCTGCTGCAGCTTCTCGTACTCGCTCCATTGCCTCCTTCACAGAAATGAAGGCTTCAGAGAAATGACGGCTCCACCGTGACCACACCCGCACTTGCGAGACTCGAGAAGCTCCTTCCAAGCTTGAATCAAGATCCTGTCGGCAAGCGCCCTGACTCTTTGGACCTCGTCAATTTCGAGAGGGTCACCTCCAGATCTTACGGCAACCCTGCGCTGGTAAGTTGCCGCCAGTGCTTCCGCCTGCAATTCCCACGGGAGATCACCCGCCAAGAGTGTCACCGCCGTCCAAGACACGGTACGGTACGCTCGTATCCCCCTGACCGCGCTTTGCGCTCTCCAAAAAAGGGATTTATTTTGAACGGTCGCAAAGTTTACCCATATTGGTGCACCGTATAGTACCATACTGTTCATGACTCCGGCATAAAGATTCTGCAGGGCGATCCCGGTCCTCCCACGTTGGGCAGTAACCTGCCCAGTGCGGCCGCATAGTTCACAAGCCGAGGGGTCAGCTGAGCAAAATGCACCCGAATTTGAGCCTTTACCTCAATCAGCGCACCTCCTAAAAAGAGGACCACTCCTGCCCAATATATCTCACTGAAGGCCATCGCATCTACAACGCTCCTCAGCGAGAGTTCCAGAGGACCAAGTCCACAGGCGGCTACAAAGCCCATTACGTTTGTTTTATAAACCTATTAAGTTTATCTTCTAAATAGAATTAGCAATTCAAAAGACAGAATTGACAATTCAAAATAGCTTCATATACCAACTTATACCGTTTCAAACATAATATGTATCCTGGAAAGGCCACAGAGAATGTTATCCACTCATCTATTCTTCTGAATGACTTGAGCTTCAGCAACCAAGTCCCTCTCACGAACAGATTACTCCATATTCCTACTGGATTAGGGTACATAAACGAAAAATGATCCCTTACTGCAAGATCTACAAAACATTTNAACGCTCTTCAGCGAGAGTTCCAGGAGACCAAGTCCACAGGCGGCTACAAAGCCCATTAAGTTTGTTTTATAAACCTATTTTTAAGTTTATCTTCTAAATAGAATTAGCAATTCAAAAGACAGAATTGACAATTCAAAAGAGCTTCATATACCAACTTATACCGTTTCAAACATAATATGTATCCTGGAAAGGCCACAGAGAATGTTATCCACTCATCTATTCTTCTGAATGACTTGAGCTTCAGCAACCAAGTCCCTCTCACGAACAGATTACTCCATATTCCTACTGGATTAGGGTACATAAACGAAAAATGATCCCTTACTGCAAGATCTACAAAACATTTCACCAGATTTACAGGAACTTCAGCAAACATGTCCCTTTTGCGACACAAACGCTTACTTAGAATTGGTTTCTCCATATTTCTATTGGATAACAGCACATAAACGTAAAACACGTTCCTTTTTACGAAAACTCTCAACTACGCGGGTAAAACCGTGGGGAAACAGCTAACATACATATACATTATATTTATTTTGTTTCAGAAAACACGGAATCCAAATAACACGAGGGCAAAAAGTAAACAAGCCAATTTTAAGTCTATTATAAAGCGTCATATCTATAATTTGGGAATATGGCATGAGTTTCACAATGGCGTCAATTGGACAGCGAGATTATCTATTTTATCTTTATTAATTATGAATATAACACAAGGGATATCATTATTTTTAAATAAAGGGGATCGTACAGCGTTATTTGCTTGCTTCAGCGTGTTATCTTTCTGTTTTATGGGCGTTTTAAAACTGTGGTCACTACTTAGATATCGAAGTTATTGGGAAGAAATGATAGATAAAATGTCATCATTGGAAATAGATGAAACAAACGACAAAGATTATGACTCAGATGGGAATAAAGACGAGTGTTTCTCTATAAATATCGAATTATACAGAAAGGGTTTTGTTAAAATATCGAAATATCTATCGAGGATTTATTATTCGACTGCATTCATTTTTATTTTATCACCATTTGTTGAGTTTGCGTATTATTTTTGTGAGGGTAAACGTGTGAAAACATTACCCCATATTTTACCAGGTTGGGTGCCATTTGATTCGTATAAACCTGGTTATGCTGTAACTATATTGATTGAGTTAATAGCATCGGTGTTTTGTGTTAGAGTACATATGATTTTTGATCTAACAACTATAGGTTTTATGATTCTAATACCAGGACAATTTGATCTACTTCATGAGTATAGTGAACGTATAGGGGGTAGGGGGAGAAAGCTTTATTTATCTTGTAGAAGGGATAGACGAGCTCGTTGCAGAATAAAGAAGTGTCACCATATTCACGTGACTTTAATTAAGTGAGTATGTCTTTATTTTACTAGACTAAAGTCTGTTCAGAATCAACTCAAAACCCACAGGAAACCTAGCTATATCTTATTGGGAAATCCGAGGACTACTTGCCCATTCCTTCCTTTCTCATGTCCTGAATGAATCCGATTCCTAGTACCAGTAAAGCAAAGCATCCCTTACAATCTCTCTCTCTTAAAAGAGGACCACTCTTGTCCAGAATTTCTCACTGAAGAGCATCACACCTTTAATGTTCTTCACCGAGAGTTCCAGGAGATTAGCGTCACCCAAAACGTAACGCTGAATTCCTCGGGTTGTTGGAAAGACCACTAAGTTTTTTTTATAAACATTCATGTATCTTCTGAGTAGAGTTAACTTGTCCAACTGGGTTTCTCCATATTCCTACTAGATTAGTTAACATAAACGAAAAATGATTTTATGCCGATAGATACGACGATTTACGACAAAGGTTTTGGTATATAATTTGTCAAAGTTTAGTGTATATTCATGGAAATATATTGTTGGAAGTACCTGCAGAAATAAGGCCACTTGGGATCTTTTATCGAAAAAGCTGCCTAATCTTAGTTGAACTGTTTAATATTGAAATTGTTTCACTTGTATTATTGATATGAAAATGTAGGAAAAGGTTATTTGTTATATAATCTTTTATTAATTAAGTTTTAGGATATATGCTCACTGTCATCGGTATATGTCTATCACACACTAAACACCGAGTAGAGAGAGGGGGAAGCGTCAGTTCGCACTACGGCTAGCGCTGTTAGCGTTGGATTAGAGTTAAGAAGAGGACGGACATTAAACACAGTAGAGAGAGGGAGAAGCATTTGTTCGCAATACGCTCACTGTCAACGGTATATGTCTATCGCATACTAAACACTGAGTAGAAAGAGGGGAAAGCGTCAGTCCGCACTATGGCTAGCGCTGTTAGCACAGGGTTAGAATAAGAGAAGGTCGTACATTATATACAGTAAACAGAGGGCGAAGCGTCTGTACACAATTCACTTACTGCAAACGATATATGTCTATCGCACACTAAACACTGAGTAGAAAGAGGGGAAAGCGTCAGTCCGCACTACGGCTATCGCTGTTAGCGCTGGGTTGTAGTAAGAGAAGGACGGACATTAAACACAGTAGAGAGAAAGAGAAGCATCTGTTCGCAATACGCTCACTGTCAACGGTATATGTCTATCGCACACTAAACACTGAGTAGAAAGAGGGGTAAGCATCTATCAGCTATACATCTAGAGCATTAGCGCTGGGTTGTAGTAAGAGAAGGACGGACATTAAACAAAGTAGAGAGAAAGAGAAGCATTTGTTCGCAATACGCTCACTGTTAACGGTATATGTCTATCGCACACTAAACACTGAGTAGAAAGAGGGGAAAGCGTCAGTCCGTACTACGGCTAGCGCTGTTAGCGCAGGATTAGAATAAGAGAAGGTCGTACATTATATACAGTAGACAGAAGGCGAAGCGTCTGTACGCAATACACTTACTGCAAACGATATATGTCTATCGCACACTATACACTGAGTAGAAAGAGGGGAAAGCATCTATCAGCTATACAGCAAGAGCATTAGCGCTGGGTTGTAGTAAGAGAAGGACGGACATTAAACACAGTAGAGAGAAAGAGAAGCATCTGTTCGGAATACTCTCACTGTCAACGGTATATGTCTATCGCACACTTAACACCGAGTAGAAAGCGTCTGTCCGCACTATGGTTAGCGCTGTTAGCATTAGATTAGAGTTAGAGGAGGACGGACATTACACACACTAGAGAGGGGGAAGCGTCAACGGTATATGTCTATCGCACACTCAACACTGAATAGAAAGAGGAGGACTTCGTCTATTCGCAAAACACTGGCACCGTAACGCGTTACGTAACGAAGCGCTTTACCCTACCTACCTACCTACCCCTTTTAAAGTAGTTCTAAAAACATCGTTTGTTATAGATCCATCAAGCAACTGGGGATGTTAATACAGAATATATTGGGAATATATTTCTTCTTGGTGACATTAACACTGTGTTCTGTTGCTGTGCAGTTTAAATTGGTAAGATAACTGTTAATTACTAACGTATTACGGCCAAAGCGGCCAATCTCATGAAGAGATTAGACAATTTGATGCACTATACATAAACTCACAGAGATATCGAGCGCAGAAAATTGCTTTAATAAAAAAGCAAATAATAATTTTGAATTGGCTCAACCATTGCTGACAATTAGACCAAAGAGAAACGAATGATAACGAATTTGGGGGATAGAGTTTGGTGTTGTAGCAACACATCTATCACCTCCATCCGAAATTCAATTATTACAAAAAAAAAACGGAATACCCGACTGAGATTGTTGTGGGGTCTTCTCGGATCGGGACTCGAAGGAACTCTTGTAACCTTAGATTTTAAGCCGATTTTGAGTACTGTCATCAGACGTATATTAGAATCAGAGTGTGGAAAAATAATATATAATTTGACGATTCAAAAGTGCTGTAATATCCCTAATTGAATAAAGATATTTTTGATTTGATTTTGATAGAAGTTATCGCAATAACTAATGCGGACGAAAATGTATCACGGGTACGTCGTGGTACTCTTTGTCACTAGCCGAGCGTAGTCAGACAGAAGTTATTAATGTTCAATATGAAGAAACTAATGTTTGTCCTTTGATTTTTTTTTATTGCTGACAGTTTAGCGCTTGACTGTGATCTCACCTGGTGGTAAGTGATGATACAATCTAAGATGGAAGCGTGCTAATCTGTTAAGAGGCGATATACCCCTTACGGTTTGTACACAGCATCGTACCGGAACACAAATCTCTTTGTTTGGCGGTACGTTTTTGCTGGTAGGGTGGTAACTAGCCACGGCCGAAGCCTCCCACCAGTCCAGACTCAGACAAATTAGAAAATACAATTTCCTAAATTCGTCCTACCGGGGATCGAACCCGGGACCTCCGTTAGCAAAGCGAATACTCGCACCACTGCGCCAGCGAGGCCGTCAAATATGATATAATGTAATAGGTAACAATAAAATATATAATGCTTCATATAGCAATCATGTAGGCATGTGTTACCCTACTTAGGTCGCTCGTATATATTTACTAAGGTTTTATTTACAATTTAAATTACTAGAATAATGCTAATTACTGGACATTAATGAAAAGGTTACTCAGTAATATAAAGATTGACCTGAAACCAATTATAATAAATTAGAATTGAAAGACACGTAGCGAAAACGTTTTACAAAAGTGTCCGAGGAATTCCATTCTTAAGTATTGGCTTGCAGTTTCATGACAAAAACCGCCTTCAAAACAAACTGACAAATATATTAAATGCTATTTACGCTCCATTATCATAGTACAGCTAAATTAAACTAAAGTTACATAAAAAAGATATTTAACACAAAATCAAAATCAGCTGACACTCGGGTCAACGAACGCACGAGCGCTGCGAGCGTTCGTTGACCCGAGCGGTAGCTGCATTTCACTTTGTTTCACAGCTGGTTTATTTTTAGAAACGAATTTTTTTATGAAGCTGCCGTTTCTAATAATTCTGAGCGTAAATAATTTTAATAAAACCTTTTAAAAATATGATTCTTAAGCATGACTGTTTTTTTCCGTCCCATAATCAAAGGTGCCATTAATACTATCGTCTGTCTTCATTTTCAGGAACGGTCTCCTAACACATTATGTAACGTCGCATTGTATTGAAAGGGCTAAACCCCTTTTTTACCAACATTACCTAAAGAATTACATAGACCCCTTATCTATAGAAACAATCCCTTTAATTAGTCCTAACTGTACTTAGAGGATCCTTTAGCTATAAAAATCGGAAGCACTGCATAATGCTTTTATTTTCATATATATGTCGGAGAATAAGAGAGAAGGAGAGAGCATAAATCAGGGGCGTAGGGTTCTCCGCCGACATCGCCATTAATGGCATCCATAATTTAATGTCTTATACTGTGGGCGTTCGTGGGTAATGTTGGTGCAATCAAACACTTTATTAATAAACTTGAATTACAATGTTCAATCACTTAATTATCCCAATATCAATTTAAACAAACTCATTACCAATAATAGCTAGGAACGCGACAGTTCCAACAGTCGACTGCTCGGGCGAAGCGCTACCCGAGAACTACCGAGAGACTGTCACTATTGACTTCCACGCCGATAGACAGATGGCGCCAGCGTGCCACAGACACCTGCCCTCCGACATATATATTTTCTATTCTTATATACGTCGGAGAAAAGCATAGGTTCCCGTCGACATCGTCATTTATAGGGTCCATAATTCAACCTCCAAAGTGTGGGCGTCGGTGGGTAATGTTGGTACAATCAAAACACTTTTTAACATATATTAACACAGACTATGTCGACCGCTCTGGCAAACCGTTACCCGAGAACAATCGAGAACACCGCCGGCCTGTCTGTCCAGCTTGCCGGAAACTATTTCATTCCGACTTATGTTTAAATATATATGGAACGTATTAATTTTTTTCTCTTTGGCACCACCTACATACCTCGTGACTTTATCTCCTACCTTAAGATTGTCTGTCGTCTTTTTCTGTCTGTCTGTCTGTCTATCTCTTTTTCCTGTCGCTTTTTCGTTACATTGACTTTCAGATCACAGCGATGCTTATGAAGTTTTCACTTCAAAAACATTGTTTCAGGAGCAGTTAAGCGCAGCTCAGATAGTATCCTTACTGCAGTATATGGGGGCGACTTTAACACAACTCTTCATCTATTGTAAATTTGGAGACTCTGTATACGTTAAGGTAAAAGTTTTGCAACAACTGTTTACTTTATTGCTGGTAAGTTACCAGTAAACTGTTATCTCATATATATATATATATATATATATATATATATATATATATGTCGGAGGGCAGATATCTGTGGAACGCTGGCGCCATCTATCGGCGTCGACAGAGTCAATGGTGGCAGTCCGGCGGGAGTCACTCGACAGTTGTCGAGTAGCGCTCGATCGGAACAGTCAACTGTTGAAACTGTCGCGTTCCTAGCTATTAGTGTTAATGAGTTTGTGTAAATTGATATCGGGAACATTAAGTGATTGAACATTATAAACCGAGTTAATTAATACAGTGTTTGATTGCACCAACAATACCCATGAACGCCCACAGAATAAGAAATTAAATAATGGATCTAATTAATAACGATGTCGGCGGAGAACCCTACGCCCCTGTGCTTTATGCTTCTCGGTTCTCTCTTATTCTCCGACATATATAACAACGTCGCCTACGTATAATGAGTCAAGTATAAAATCCGAATTTTGTAAGACAGTGATCCAAACCAAAAAAAGTATAGTACTAATTTGAAAATGGGGCAGAAAAAAATGTCATCCTGATTGAAAAAAAATCATATTTTTAAAACTTATTAGCATTATTTACGCTCCACAGCGTTAGTGCAGGTAAATGAAAGGAATATTTCATAAAAAAAATACATTACTTTATTTAAAAATGAAACTTAAACAGCTGACGCTCGGGTCAACGAAGGAACAAACTTTTGCTGTAGTAGACTTTTGAAGCTGCAATTTTGAAAAGCTAAAAATATCAAAAATGACTCTCTTTTTTATTATGAATATTGGAGTTAACATTATCGCAAACTTTCTCAAAAAAATAGGGATCCCTATTAAAAATGCATTAATGTAACCCAAGGTGTGGAAAATTTGGTCACAAAAACTCTGTCATCGCATGCGCTGCGGAAACTATAGATAATCGAACAAAAAAATATTCTACAATATTATCGTGGTCGTCGTCGTCTCAACCGATGGACGTCCACTGCTGGACACAGGTATCTTTTAAAAAATTCCAATGGGCCCGATCTTGCACCGCTTGTATCCAGCGGCTGCCAGCGACCCGCCTGATGTCATCGTTCCACCTGGTGGGTGGTCTGCCGACGCTGCGTTTTCCAGTGCGAGCCCTCACACTAGCATCTTCGGGCCCCAATGTCCATTGGTTCTGCGAACTATGTACCCTGCCTATTGCCGGTGGCTTTAGTTCTCCTACGGATCTCATTTCTGATTTGATCACGTAGGAAAACCCCGAGCATTCCTGCTCTGCATTGCCTGCTGAGTAACTCTGAGTCTTCTTACTAGCCCATAATCAGCGGACATGTCTCGGAACCATATGTAATCGCTGGCAACACGCACTGTTCGGAGACCTTAGTCTTCAGGCACTGAGAAATTATGGATGAAACGATGTCCCGTAATTTTCCGAACACTTGATCTCTTTTTCGTGTGTCCCAGGTAGATGAACTCGTCTACAACTTCGAGTGTTGAGTTGTCAACAGTGACCGGGTGGGGCGAAACATGGGTGTTCGACATGATTCTTGTCTTATCCATGTTCATTTTAAGGCCCACCTGCTGAAACACTCTACAAAGGTCATCGAGCATATTGAGATCTTCCAGAGTCTCTGCTATTATGACTATATCATCGGCAAACCGCAAGTGAGTGATGTACTCGCCGTTGATGTTGATACCGAGTCCGTTCCAGTCCAAAAGCTTGAAGGTGTCTTCCAACGCTAGATAGATAGACGCTGTCCTGTACAAGGATCGTTATAGTGGCGTCTTCATACAAATACTTCTACACATGGATATACCGGTAGTCGATTCGGCATCTTTGCAAAGATTTCAATACGGCCCAGGTTTCCACCGAATCGAAGGCTTTTCATAGTCCACAAACGCCAAACAAAGTGGACGGCAATACTCTTCAGTACAATATTATAGAACGTATTAATATCTACAAAATAGCCGATGATACTAGATGTAAAGATTATTGTTTTGTCTTGTATTTTACAGAGTCGCATCGGTTTAGGTGAAGGTCCATTTTGTTCAGCAACTTGGTGCTTGAGTCCTACAGTGCGTCGTGATATCGCAATATTGTCTGTCGGTATGACTCGTCCGTACAAAATACTCGCAGGACCTTTCACCTCGCTGGACTTACCATCATTTATCCAAGTAACCATTTTACCCCATATATGATCCCATTACACGATGATAAGATTATTCCCTAGGTTAAAAGCTTTGGCTATTGGCTATGGCTAGTAGAAGTGACAATTAAATTCCTGACA
The DNA here is from genome assembly GCA_015832385.1 of Elymnias hypermnestra. Taxonomy (NCBI): domain Eukaryota; kingdom Metazoa; phylum Arthropoda; class Insecta; order Lepidoptera; family Nymphalidae; genus Elymnias; species Elymnias hypermnestra. Next base: position 100,565 of record JACTOM010000880.1, on the reverse strand, counting down.
AGAAGCGCGCTTGTTTAAGTAAGTAGCAGCCCATTAACGTCCCACTACTGGGCACAGACCTCCTCACTCCGAGGAGCGAGGGTTTTTAGAGCATAGACCCATCACGCTGCTCCACTTTGGCAGGCATAGTACACAAATGCACTCTCTATTCCTTCACTCTCATAGTCTGATGTGACGGGAATCCGACACGGCCGGAGAGAGATCAGGCGCAGTACCGACGGCTTAACGTGCTCTCCGAGGCACGTGGGTGGATCATACCGCCAACTTCCCAACTTCGGGCAAATATTGAGAAAATCTTAATAGAAAACTCAATATTTATTTTTGATTTTACCCGACCCGGGACTCGAACCTAGGAGCTCATGTCTGTAGTCTGAACATGCTAACCACTAGACTAGACTCTTTTATGGTTTCTATACAGCATCATACCGAAATACAAGTCTTAAGATTGATGAAACGTCTTTGCTGGTAGAGTGGTAACTGGCCACTACCGAAACTTCTAGCAGTTCAGACTCGGACAAATCAGGAAATGCAATTTCCTTAATTCGCAGTCCAGGGTATTAAACCTGGGACCTCTGCTAGCAAAGCGTCCATCAGCACGAGCCAAAATTTAAATTATCTGTTACTGGTTTTGTACGCTTCCATCTTATTATGTATGTCTTGTACCACTTTACCATCAGGTGACATTCTAATGCATATTTTATCGAGAAATTTAATAGAAACAGGGGTAGTTCTGAATGGACGGGGATTGGGGGGAGGGGGTTATGATCTTTGTACAAAGGCTTATATATTAAATAATATTCTTTTAATTCTGTGATGAATGGCAATATTTTGATAGATGGGGAACAAGTGGAAGAGGTGAAAGAATTTGTATACTTGAGATCTAAATTTACAAAAGATGGAACATGTGAAAGTGATATTGAAAGGAGAGTGAAGGCAGGGAATATGGTAAATGGTGCTCTGTACGCCTTTATGAATAGCCAGATGGTGTCTCAAAGGGCTAGACTGGCTGTGCATGCTGGAGTGTTGGTGCCAACACTTATGTATGGTAGTGAAAGTTGGGTATGGCAGAAGAATCACAAAAGTAAAATAAATGCGGTAGAGATGAGAGCGTTGAGAAGCATGAGTGGATTAAAACTGAGTGACAGAGTGAGAAATAGTGTGATAAGAGAACGTTGTGGTATAAAAGAAGAC
>JACTOM010000880.1:86640-98714 GCA_015832385.1 Elymnias hypermnestra | reverse complement strand
ATTTTAATTTCATGATATCTTTTGAATGGAATATCCGATTTCAATAATTCAAAAAGTAATCATCAGGTATTGAGACACTCTTGAATATTAAATTATTTATTTGGATAAAAAATTATAAATGGTATGGATAACACGATCGGATTTTGATCGGCATTTCTATCAATTTGTTAAATGTAAAAAAGTAATTATAGTGACGTAACTACAATAGTTAGACATATGGTCTCGTGAAGTTTTTTATAGATATTGATATATTCAATAATATTGTCGGACATTTTTTTGTCCTATCATTAATACTCTTCACAGCTTATGTGATGAAAGACATTTTATGGCTAATTTTTTTACACCTTCGGTTTTAATAGGAATTTCTAAGGATATCTATAGTAATCTAGTACTAAATATAGCCTATGTTACTCAGTGATAATGTAGCTTTCTAATGACAAAAGAATGATTAAAATCGGTCCAGTACTTTTCTCTTTCCTCTTTATAATATTAGTGTAGATTGCACTACGATCATAAGAACTTGATGATTGAACCTAAGATATGGTGGTGTTCATGAGGTAGTGGCATTTAAAGTTGAAATGGTACATATTCAATCACAAAATCCATCATTATACTTTTTAGTACACTATAAAGAGTTTTGAAGGAAAAATGTACTCTGAAAACTCGGCAGTGGTAGTATTAGACTTAATAATTAGAGTTTCTATAGGGATCGTTTATTCAGTCTCTTTATGACACCCTTTTGTTTATTTACAAAGCTATTAAAAATATTATTTAATTTAATGTTTACATGTAATCTTTGAGTTATTTAAGGTATATAAATTTGTTAATGACTCTCTCAAAGAATGTTAGTCTTTTTTGTTTGTTATTATATTTCATTTTATTGTTAAATTGTTGTGTGTTAGTTTATAAGTTTACGAATAATACAAAAGCCCCTTAAAAACAAAAGAATAAAAAAATAAAAATGTTTAAATGTTTGTTAATTTTCTACTTTCAGCATTATATAAGTGTAATATTAATTCGACTATATTTTATTTAAAAAAATAATACAATATTTTTTTCTCTTGAATCGAACATGAAGTATTTTTTTAACCGTTTAATTTGTTACGAAATTGCCAACCCATTTTGAAACTTTTGATCAATGCGCATCGTTAAAACGATCCTTGGCAATCTTTGTGTGCAAGCGTAGCATCGTTTTAGCGACGCCTGGCTCTAAAACAGACAATATTTTTTTTCCTTTTAAAAGATATACTCGCTTCACTTGCACTTGTAAAAAATGTATCGTCGTCGTCTCAACCGATGGACATCCACCGCTGGACAAAGGTCTCTCTTAATGAATTCCACTGGGCCCGATCTTGTATCGAGCGGCTGCCAGCGACCCGCCTGATGTCATCGGTCCACCTGGTGGGGGGTCAGCCGACGATGCGTTTTTCGGTGCGAGGCTGCCACTCTTTTGGCCCTAACGTCCATCGGTTCTGCGAACTATGTGCCCTGCCCATTGCCACTTCAGTGACTTTAGTTCTCATACGGATCTCATTTCTGATTTGATCACGTAGGGAAACCCTGAGCATAGCCCTCTCCATTACCCGCTGAGTGACTCTGAGTCTTCTTCTGAGCCCCAGAGTCAACGGCCATGTCTTGGCAATGTAAAATGTATACACATAATTTATTTATTTATTTTAAGAAGTTCTATTTGGACGTCCGATTGTCTGTATGTGGTCACGATAACGACTGAAAGGCTTTACTAATCGAGTCCTTTTTTTGAAAGATACATTTTTTTTAAATATTTAACTACCCCACTCTGCCCTTTAGTTTTACATACCATAAAAGATATCGTTTTTAAGTGTGAAAATTTGAATTCATTTAATTATACCCCCGCAAAACCCCTTGCGGGTGGAATTTCGTAAAAATCTGTTCTTAGCTGACCTCTACTCGTCAAAAGGAATATTCCTATCAAATTTCGAGTCTCTACGCCTTATGGATCCAGAGATATCGTGATGAGTCAATACCTGGATATCTCTTATAGATAAGAGTTCTAATACGGAATTAATACGCAATGAGGTTGAGAAGAAATGACATCTTGCTGGGTTGCTCTTTGGGATTTTAAGCAGGGAAAACCATTATACATCCTCAATAAATTAAATTGGGCAGGTGACGGTAAGACGGAACGTCGAAGTTGCCGCAGTCAATTTCGAATACCATTTCACCGTACTGCCGCCTTCAGAGGTTCATTCACTTACTCCGCCACTAAATGTTGGAATAATATCCCCCCTCCAATTAAACAAACGAAATCAAAAATTACTTTCAAACGACTATTGAAACGATTTCTTCTTTAAAAACAAAAAGAATTCCAAAATCACGTGTCGGAGCTTTCTTTTATATTTCGTCGTCGTCGTCGCTTCAACCGATGGATGTCCACTGCTGGACATAGGTCTCACGAAATATCCTTATATCGTCGGTCCACCTTGTGGGGGGTCTCCCTACACTGCGTCGTCCAGTGCAGGTTCGCCATTCCAGCACCTTCCGGCCCCAATATCCATCGGTTCGTCGGACTATGTGCCCCGCCCTTTGCCACTTCAGGTTCGCGATTCGTAGGGCTATGTCGGTGACTTTGGTTCTGCTACGGATCTCCTCATTTCTGATTTGATCGCGTAGAGAAACTCCGAGCATAGCCCTCTCCATCGCACGCTGAGTGACTCTGAGCTTTCGAATAAGGCCCATAGTCAGCGACCACGTTTCCGATCCGTAGGTAAGCACTGGCAACACGCACTGTTCGAAGATTTTAGTCTTCAGGCACTGAGGGATATTGGACGAAAACGTCTTCCGGAACTTCCCGAACGCTGCCCAACAGAGTTGGATTACATTTAATTAGTATACATTACTATTAATTTTGCAACATTTTTATCAGGTCCTGTAGCTTCAGATAGTATATAAGGATAGATTAAGTTGTAGAGGGCTGCGTTCGTGGCGGCACCTGGACTAGGGATCCAGCTGAAAATCAGCGCTGCATGGTCTCCAGAGTGTGTAGCATAAATAAGCTGTGTCCATTTCCTTGGTTATGCCATACATCGCAGGGTATTACAAAATTACTAAAATATATTGTGATGTGTGGCATAATGTATAAGTAAAGATTTTTTTTTCGTTCTGTGTCATTAAATATTGCCAGTTTTAGAGCCAGGCGTCGCTAAAACGACGCTACGTTTGCACACAAAGATCGCCAAGGATCGTTTTAACGACGTGTACTGATCAAAAGTTTCAAAATGGGTTGGCAATTTCGTAACAAATTACAACAAAAAACGGTAAAAAAATACTTCATGTTAAGTTATTTTTAACTCTTGTAGTAATTAACAAAAACCCGCGGTACTGTTACATACAAGGTGAGTTGTTAATCGCTTTCGTCATATTTTAATAATATTAATTTATTTATGTATAATATAAAAGGCCTATGATCGAGTGGTGGGGAATGAGCTGTGGTCAACGGTATCAACGTTTGGGGTGAGCGGTTATCTAATCCAAGCATTGAAGTCTCTCTATGAGGGTTCTAGTGCTGGTGTCAGAATAAACGGGGCGTACACGGAGTGGTTTCCTGTCAAAAGAGGTGTTCGACAGGGATGCGTGGCGTCACCGTGGCTGTTCAACCTATTCATAGATAACTGTTTGACAGATTTAAAAGAAAGTATGTATGGGTTAAGAATGAACGAATTACTCAACAAATGTTTACTCTACGCTGATGATCAAGTAAAACTTGCGTCATCCTCTAATGACCTACAGGAGATGGTAAATATTATGAATGAAGCTTCGAAAGGGAAAGGAATGAAATTGAAAGTAAACAAAACGAAAGTTATGCTTTTTGAAAGAGATAAATCTATGATGAATGGCAATATTTTGATAGATAGGGAACCTGTGGTAGAGGTGAAAGAATTTGTATCTTGGGTGCTCTGTACGCCTTTATGAATAGCGAGATGGTGTCTCAAAGGGCCAGACTGGCTGTGCATGCTGGAGTGTTGGTGCCATCACTTATGTATGGTAGTGAAAGTTGGGTATGGCAGAAGAATCACAAAAGTAAAATAAATGCGGTAGAGATGAGAGCGTTGAGAAGCATGAGTGGATTAAAACTGAGTGACAGAGTGAGAAATAGTGTGATAAGAGAACGTTGTGGTATAAAAGAAGACGTAGTGACTAAAATTGAGAAAGGTATGCTTAGATGGTTTGGGCATGTAGAGAGAATGAATGAAAGGAGACTGACAAAAAGGATTTATGAGTCAAGAGTGAATGCGAAAGTTGGAAGGGGAAGACCAAGGCGAACGTTCCTGGACCAAATCCAGGACATTTTAAATAACGGCCAGGTCAAGAGTACTCTAAACCGACGAACTTGTGTGAAAGGTTTAATGAGAATGAAAGAAGCGAAGGAGATTTGCAAGGATCGTGGCAAGTGGAAGGATGTTGTCTCTGCCTATGGGAATGAGGCGTGATGCTATGTATGTATGTTTTTATTTATTTCGGACAACAAGGAGCCACAATGAAATTAAAATCATAATAAAATAAAATTAAAATCCACATCGAAATTAAAATTTAATCAAAATCAAAATATTCTTTCATTATAAATTAGACTCAAAACTCATTTAAGGGAATAATACATTTATACAGGGGATGATATATTAAACATTTCTCATAATCAACGGCATAATTTTTATATTTTTTTATATAGCTTGACTTGTTGAACACTCTTACTACAGTTTTTAATATATAGTGATGATATTGAGCAATTTTCATACCGTGGCATACTTCTATATACAGGGTGACTAGATTGGCGTGAATACTAAAGCTTCTTTGGATTCATTTTCTCATCCAACCATCTAGAGACAACATTTAGGTGGGTAGTTGCCCATTTAATGTTGTTGCGAACTGTTTCCAGTGCTCTCTTACGTGACATCTCACCAGCGCCTGCATCTGGATATTGGGCGAAGAACTCTTCCATCTGAAAGTAAAGACGTCTTTGCTGACATTTTTAAAAGTGGAAGAGAATTAGTCGCCCAGAATAAGACTGGGCCATTACGCTTGGTTGTGTAACGCTCGCGAGAGTAAATGCATCTCTCGCGACCGTCTTAGCAAGAGAATTTGTCACGCTGGATACTTGTTTTTCGTGTGTACTAAATCTAGTTATACCGTCACGTTAGGTTATTCAACGCCCTAACCACAACGAATAAAACTCTGGTATGGCGGGCCCAGAGGGTAATAGCTATACGGGGGTACGGTAGTGTCATGGATGGCAGCAACACTCCCAGCAGGTTATCCCCAATGGGAGCTCAGGGCGAAAGTTCTCACGGTTGCTTACTAGGATAGAGCAGTCGTGAAAATCAGAGGGGAATCACCAGACTCTGACGAGATAACGAGGGTCAGGGTTCTAGGTAACAGAGCCTTGACCCAAAGATGGAAGGAGAATCTAAGGTCCCCAGTAGCGGGCGGGGCCATAGTAGGGGCGATCTGCCATCATCTGGACAAATAGTTGGCCAGAGAGCAAGGATCGCTCTCCTACAAGTTGGTACAGGTGCTTACAAGTCATGGTTGCTTCGAAAAATACCCGTATCAAATGTTGGCTGTGAGCCGTCGGCCAGAGTGCGGTGTCTGGTCAGGCACAGGCCACCACACTGTGGCAGAATGTCACGCTTGGAGAACTCACCGACTCATTATTATCGCTGATCGGCACAGACCTGGTAATTATTATAGGAGCAATACTTATCAGTGAGCAGGCCTGCAGAGCGCTTGCTTCTGAGACTGTCATATCGTTTAAGGAGACATGGCAAAGAGAGAGGGTGAATGCCGCCAAAACACTCCAGCCCCGACGAAGGAGGCGGAGGTTCGTACAACTCCTCCCCCTATTGAATATCTGTGAGCTGCAACCGAGGGGCCTGAATGCCTCAACGAACCTCTGGCTCCCTACTCATGTTGATGACATCCCCACACTCGGGGTGCGTAAATGCATTTTGCAGCGTCAGAAAAAAAAAAGCCCCGCACCATAGCTTCAACTGGTGTCTGCGGACTTGAGCTTATAATTTGAACAGATTTGATTGGTCAGAAGGCGGGGCTAGGCCGGCTTAAAATGATGACTCAGAGTACAGTATACTTTCGTCGGCTAATAATAATACATGATACAATATAATACCACTGTGAACACATTATTTACAATAATTTATACACCCTGGTTGTGCCAGCACTTATGTATGGTAGTGAAAGTTGGGTATGGCAGAAGAATCACAAAAGTAAAATTAAGTGGTAGAGATGAGAGCGTTGAGAAGTATGAGTGGATTTAAACTGAGTGACAGAGTAAGAAATAGTGTGATAAGAGAACGTTGTGGTATAAAAGAAGATGTAGTGACTCAAATTGAGAAAGGTATGCTTAGATGGTTTGGGCATGTAGAGAGAATGAATGAAAGGAGACTGACAAAAAGGATTTATGAGTCAAGAGTGAATGCGAAAGTTGGAAGGGGAAGACCAAGGCAAACGTTCCTGGACATTTTAAGTAAACCCAAAATCCAAATCCAGGGCATTTTAAGTAAGGGCCAGGTCAAGAGTACATTAAACAGACGAACTTGTATGAAAGGTTTGATGAGAATGAAAGAAGCGAAGGAGATATGCAAGGATCGTGGCAAGTGGAAGGATGTTGTCTCTGCCTACCCCTATGGGTAATTATAGTCTACAAGTTATTTAATGCAATTTGGTCAAATTACTTCTTGCCACTTTTATCCGGTAAGCTTGAGAAAATCGTCAGGTGAAATGTATTTTTTGATTACATCATCAATGAGTTCAATCGAACTTCAACATTATATCAGTATAACCTTACCTCTTTTAGTTTAGTGTCCGTGTTGAAGGAATCTGTGATGGATGGTATCAGACTTCCCAAATATCTGTCGTTTAATGTAAACCTTTGTACTAGTTTTAACCAGTTTTTGCGGACGTAATCCCAAACCGGTTCCGTACCAACAGGATTAGCGCTAATAGATGACAGGACGTTCAAGTAATCCTGGCTACGTATGTTATTCTCATCCCAGGCGAATTCTAGATACCTGCAATTGTAAAGTGCTGTGTAATAAAACATATACAACGAAGTTTGCTTAAAGTAAGTAGCAGCCCATTAACGTCCCACTACTGGGCACAGGCCTCCTCACTCCGAGGGGCGAGGGTTTTTAGAGCATAGACCCACCACGCTGCTCCACTGCGGATTGGCAGGCATAGTACCCAAGTGCACTCTCTATTCCTTCACTCTCATAGACCGATGTGACGGGAGTCCGACACGACCGGAGAGAGATCAGGCGCAAGTTTGCTTAATTACTTTAAAAAATTAAAAGTGCGTGCGTACAAAATACACATATCAGAAGTGGAACTTCTTTGGCCAACAATTTTTTAGGTCATGTTTATATTTATCCAAATCTAAATAAGTGTCGAAAATTAATGCAAATAATTTATTGAAATCTGACGAATTGTAAATAAAAATTCCATATCTTTTTTGTCACATGTCATTTGTAAATATTAAACTCTGCACATCTTCGTGACGCTAATCAAGCGTTTCATCCGTAAAAGATATATCCTCATGCGCCCAAAGTGTCACTACAACAAAGTCCTACACCGCGTCTGTTTATCTATTCGTGATAAACTCAAAAATTTTAACAAAAAAAAAGAACCGCCTTCAAAACAAACTGTTTATTTTTTTACTTTTTAGAGCATATTAATATTTGTAACAGTTTGTTTAAATAAAACAAAGTGAAATTTACACATTGATATCGCCACACCCGGGATCGAACCCGCAACCTATACGTCGTCGTACATTCGTACGTACTAGTCTTTTATATGGTAATCAAGCGCAACACTAATACGTAAAAGTTTCCTTCTCCCCCCCACCCCTCCCGACTTTGCACGTAATACACCTTATAATATTGCAATGCAGCAACAAACGTAAGGTCATTGCCATTTGACTACATACAGTTCTATAGTTTGCCCTAAATCGCACCCTTGCTGTAAGCCATTGAGGAGTTCCATGGATCGTCATATTTCACTATGACAATACAAGACCATACCGATGTTACGGTAGGTGACTCAAATATCCGGATAGCCTCTGAAAGATTCTGCCGAGTATCGTTAATTTGTTCCTAAGGATTGAAGAGTTCCCTCACTCACTTTATCATCACAAAACAACCCTTGAAGTATATACTTTCCAATAAAAAAAAGAATCATCGAAATCGGTTGGCGTGATATTGAGCTATTCGTTCGACGAATTGATAACCTCCTCCTTTTTTTGAAGTCGGTTAAAAAATAGATAATTTGTTAATTAGAAGTATTCGTTAGATAATTATTCAAACATTCATTGTTTAAGGGTTTTCATTGTAATAGTATTATATTATAGAACTGTAAACGCGAATAGTTTTACCAATAAAGGTAAGAGTCCAAATGAAGTCGTGTGTAACATCTGGTGTCGGCGACCTTAGATCTGCGCGGGGCCGCCGTAGCAGTACCCCTTAGATTATCCGTGTCAACCCGATAGCTCTGTCTCAACTCGGGCAATCAGAAATATAAGCATCTCTTTCTTTTTAAGTCATAATGTGTATTATCTATTTCGCTTCTCGGTAAACTTCGTATAAAAATCAGTTACAAAGTGATCGTTACTAACGGTGCGTATGACGCGTCGAAGGTCGTTAAGTTTTTTGGTGATATTTCATAAACTTTGAGAGTTCATTAGTGATTAATTGTGTTTTTGATTATATAAGTATTGAGTGTAACAATGAAAACCCTTGAGGTAAGTTTTTGTTTATAAAATATGAGCCTGTAAATACAAGACGGACTTTTTTCAGTATCTCAAAGTTTAACGCAACATAACGCTACACCAGAGTCTTAATTTAATAAACAAAAGATAACATTGTATAGTTTAACAATTAGCAAACATAACATTAGGTAGTCTTTCATGAACATTTAAGTCCCATGAGCCACTTTAGCCTGATTCGAAACGTGGCGCAATCGGCACAAAAAAATGCTCGTACGGGGCGGAGCAAGTGACTGAACATAACTCGATTTACGTCGAATAGATTACTCACAATTATTGGCAATGTCTCTTTAATTATATTATTATAAGTCAATGTGAACAGTTTGCTTCTTTATTTAAGAAGAGTCAATATTGGAACCCCCATTTTTGGGCAAAGGCCTCCTCCATCCTTTTCTACCCTTGTCTGTCCTATACTACCCTCGTCCAAATGAGACCCGCCGACGACCTTTTGGGACATGGTACTTGGAAAACGCAGACACTATTCACTTCTCATACGATACACGATGGTCACATGACTCTGGTAGTAAATTCTGAGCAATTCATACGTGGCAGAAGTGAAGCCTTCACAAATTTTGGCTTAAAGACAATGTAAAATTTCGACAAGAGGATAATTGCAGGTTTTAGTAATGAGTTAATGTTAACTCCCACTATGCCTAGTACAAAAGTGGAAGGGGATGAAGCAGAGCACATACAGAACCACGAACACAACAAACACTGTATAATGCTTTGTATCTCATTTTATGTCTCCGTCTCTTTTTACTATTGCTTTTCATCTACTAAGAAATATTACCTTGTCAAAATGTTAACATCTCTCGGTGCTGACAAAGCGTATCTCAATTTGGTCTGCTCCTGTACATCATCTTCTTGCAAATATATTCGCCACAGCTTATCCCAGTCCTCTTGGGTAGCTGATTTCATACCTTAAATTAATCAAAAGAAAAATATCCCAAATGAAATCGATCTCCGATAAATCTTAATGTGATATTTTATATACAGGGTCGTTCGTGTACAATTTAGACCCAAGAGAGCCATTTAGAGTAGTTGAAACATGTAGAACCCTCATAAAAGTGATTGTACCTCGTATAACATAAAAATAATCATATACATACGTAGCATCACGCCTTATTCCCATAGGGGTAGGCAGAGACCACGTCCTTCCACTTGCCACGATCCTTGCATTTCTCCTTCGCTTCTTTCATTCTCATTAAACCCTTTATACGTCCTATATTTGGTCCAGGAACGTTCGCCTTGGTCTTCCCCTTCCAACTCACGCATTCACTCTTGATTCATAAATCCTTTTTGTCAGTCTCCTTTCTAAGCATACCTTTCTCAATTTTAGTCACTACATCTTCTTTTTTACCACAACGATCTCTTATTACACTATTTCTTACTTTGTCGATCAGTTTTAATCCACTCATACTTCTCAACGCTCTCATTTCTACCCTTATAAGTGCTGGCACCAACACTCCTCTATGCACCGCCAGTCTGGCCTTTTGAAACACCATCTGGCTATTCATAAAGGTGTGCAGAGCACCATTTACCATATTCCCTGCATTTACTCTTCTTTATCTCATCTATCAAAATATTGCCATTCATCATAGACTTTACTCTTTCAAAAAAAAAATCATATAACTATTTTAAAATTAACATTTCGAAGGACTACACAAGGTATTAGGAGACCGCTTCTGATAACAGCTGTCGCTCGGGTCAACGAAAGCCGGCACCGGTGTGCGTGTAAAGAAACGATTAAAATGAGAAAAGTGCGAAATTCCGCCGCACAGTAACCTTGAACGCACGGGTCAACGACCGGGCGCGTTCGTTGACTGGAGCCGCAGCTGTTCGTGTTTCTTTGTTGGTTTTTTTTTAGTAATGCAGTTTAAATAATGCTAATATTTTTAAATAATATTCGATATTTTTCCGTCCCATCATCAAAGATGTCATTAGTACTATTATCTGTCTTTGATTTCGGGAGCGGTCTCCTAACACATTGTATAAAGAACAAAATTAATAAAAAAAACTTACCGTAGTAGTAAACAAAGTCCCTCAAATCTGGCTCTATTTTGGTTTGATCTGAACGTCCATTAAGCCACGTTAGAAACAGATTTCGAACTTTTTCCTTCGCAGCTGGTAAACCGTAGGTTGTGGACAATGATAATACCCGGGTTCGAAGTAAGCTACAAACAGAAATATTTCAAATATTCAATCAAGAAACCCAAAGAACTATTGTGAAATGATTAATTCCTATAGACTATCGAATCGAATCGAATAATTTGGAATAATTCGATTTTTTATTCGATATATTCGTAAACGTAGTAGTTCAGAGGGTGCTTAGCCAGATAATCTGTCCGGTTACTAGCTAAGCATACGGGTAAGCGACCCCGGACGCCTCGAGCTATTACTACCGCTCTTCACTCTCCTGCCCGCGGCAGTAATGTCCTATACCTAACCATAATGCTCCCCAAAACTTCTCTTATCCCACATACCAAATCTTTCCTATCCAACTCCCATACCGATAAATGGCGGTATATCAAATGCCACAGACCGATAACGGGCTGCAGCCTTATCGGTGCGAGAGGGTCAGCACTGCGATCACCAACCCGCCTGCCAAGCGTGGTGATTATGGCAAATCCACGAAATACATGACTACAACAAGGCAGCAATGGCCCCCAGTCCCCGGCAGCCCCGCTATTCCTAGCTCTGGCAGCGGTTATGGTAACGGCGGGGCAGGGGGTGCTAAGAATCTCCGGAAGAGATTCCGCTGCCAACCCCGACGACTTGACCTGGCAACATACAACGCACGCACTTTGAGGACCGACGAAAAGATCTTCGAACTGGAAGAAGCAGTAAACAAGTTACACTGGGATATTATAGGATTGTCGGAAGTCCGTAGAGAGGGGGAGGACACGATAATCCTCAAATCCGGTAACTTGTTCTACTACCGGGAGGGCGAACACCAGTCCCAAGGTGGTGTCGGGTTCCTCGTCCACAAATCTCTCGTCAACAGCGTTGTAGAAGTTAACAGCGTGTCCAACAGGGTAGCGTACCTGATACTCAGAATTACCAAACGGTATTCGTTGAAGGTCATCCAGGTTTACGCACCCACATCATCGCATCCAGATGATGATGTAGAGGTTATGTATGAGGACATTTCCAAAGCCATGCATACCTCTAGGACCTTCTACAGCGTTGTTATGGGTGATTTCAACGCAAAACTCGGCGAACGAAGCGGGGCAGAGTTGAGAGTGGGGCAATTTGGGTATGGGCA
>JACTOM010000880.1:44421-84890 GCA_015832385.1 Elymnias hypermnestra | reverse complement strand
TGAAGTATATCCTTTCTAATAAAAAAAGAATCATCGAAATCGGTTGGCGTGATCTTGAGTTATTCGTCCATTTGTCGCGCACACGCTTACGCAAATTTAAGACTTATCCGGTTTTCTCATGGATGCCATCATCAGAACTGGTTTTAAAAAAAATGGGACCCGATGACGAGCACCACATTTCATTTAAAAAAAATCTACAAGATCAGTCCACCCAGTCGGGCGATATGAGGTAACAAAAAAAAACAGACGAATTGATAACCTCCTTCTTTTTTTTGAAGTCGGTTAAAAAGCAAACACACCTAATACAATTATCAATTCATTTGAAGGGCAACTGAAGGGCAATGCATCTATAAAAAACTGACAGACATTCTAGAAATGTGGCTCAATAAATCTTTTATTTATAAATATTTCTACTACGGACGGTAGTTTGACATTGCAGATGATTTTTTCCAATTTCAAGTATAGTTTTTGTTAAGGATGCAATTAATATATTCATAAATAAATATATTATTATTAACTAATTTAACTTGATAGTAAAAATTGTAGATTTTGGGAAGACTAAAGATTACATTTTATGCTTGATGAAGGGACAGCAAGAAAAAAACGATAGTAATATTTATGAAAAAAAAGGACAACCGGTTCGGGATTGTCATGGAACAAGACGCCAAGGAACCCTCGCATCTTTAGATTCTAAATCGTTCTCTAATTAAACATCATTAAACATAATAAAAGTACATTGAAAATAATAACAGGGAAAATAGAATTGATTGAGTGAATTGATCATTTGATGAATCAATAATACTTAAAAAGCTATCTTCTATAAACAATTTTTAAATATTTCACTATAAGACATTTATATTACACTTATTCTTAGTTGTATGTTATAAATGGGAAAAACCCTTGATATACTTATAGATGCTTACCCCTGAATTACACTAAGATGAGTTTTTTCCCAAGTTTGCTTATTGTAAAGGGGCTCCACTAAAACCTGCATATATTTCTGAAATAAAATATAATAAAAAACATTACCTTCAATACAATACAAATATTACAAACTAGCAAAACAATTGTAAGCAATATTAAATCACATAAAATTGGACAATATTCAAAGATTGGATGTGCGAGATTTATGGTTTTTTAATCCACATTAAAATACATACATAGCATCACGCCTCATACCCATGGAGGTATACACAGACCACGTTCTTCCACATGCCACGATCCTTGCATATCTCCTTCGCTTCTTTCATTATCATTCAACCTTTCATACAATTTCGTCGGTTTAGAGTACTGTTGACCTGTCTCTAATTTATAATGTCCTGGATTTGGTCAAGGAACGTTCGCCTTGGTCTTCCAATTCTCCCATTCGCTCTTGACTCAAACCCTTTTTGTCTTATTTCATTCATTCTCTTTACGTGCCCAAACCATCTAATCATACCTTTCTCAATTTTAGTTACTATATCTTCTTTTATAGCACAACATTCTCTTATCACACTACTTCTTGATGTGTCACTCAGCGTCAATCCTCTCATACTTCTCAACATCTTCTATCATACCCAAACTTCACTACCATACATAAGTGTTGGCAACAACACTCCTGTTTGCACAGCCAGTATGGCAGTATGGCCTTTAAGACATCATCTGGCTTTTCATAAAGGCGTTCAGAGCATTATTTACCATATTCTCTGCATTCACTCTCCTTTCCACTCTTTTTTCCAGATAAATTAAAAATATCTATTATTAAGCCATTGTTTAAGAAAATAGATAGAAATGATGTCTCATACTACCGACCCATAGCTTTAATTCCAGTATTTTCAAAGATTATAGAAAAAGTTATATATAATAACTTTTATGGTTTTTTGGAAAAATATAATGTATTATACAATAATCAGATGGGTTTTAGAAAATCAAAAACTATAAACGACGCTTTATATAACTTTATCCATAATGTAATGTCAAACATTGACAATAAATTTATTGTATCCGCACTGTTTATGGATTTAACTAAAGCCTTTGATAATGTTAATCATGACATATTACTGTCGAAATTAAATAACTATGGCATCAGAGGAAATGCATTGGGCCTTATAAATTCCTACCTCGTAAACAGATCTCAAATAACACAAATAGATAGGATTGATGAAAAAACACGAATGGTAAATAAATATTATTCAAAACCCCAAAAGGTTACTTGCGGTGTACCACAGGGAAGTGTACTAGGGCCACTTCTCTTTCTTTTATATATTAATGACTTACCGAAGGCTACAAATTACCCCATGGTTTTATTTGCCGATGATTGTACGGTAATATACATAAATAAAAATATTGAAGAACAAGAGACCGCCATACATAGAAGTGTATCCGATATAGTGTCATGGTTAGCTGATAATAGCCTTAGCTTAAATTTTACTAAAAGTAAGGTAATAACATTTCAAAATATAAGGAGTAAAAAGAATTATAACCTTAATATTAGCTACTTCGATAAAACAATTGAGGTTACAAGGGAAACTAAATTTTTAGGCTTGCAAATAGATGAATTTATGACCTGGAAATCTCACACGCACAATGTATGCTCTAGATTAAGTCAGCTTTCTTTCGCACTGCGTATGCTATCCAGAAAAGTTGACCAAAAATCATTATTAGTAGCATATCATGCCAAGGCAGCATCCATAATTAGGTACGGCATTATCTTTTGGGGAAACTCTAATCATATTAATAGCGTATTTGTTGCACAAAAAAAATGTATAAGAGCGATATGTGGAATTAAAAAGAGCGAAAGCTGCAAGCCGTACTTTAAAAAATTAAATATTCTGACTGTGCCGTCTTTATATATATATGAATTAGCATTATTTTTAAAAAACAATGAAAACCTTTTCGAAAGGCTTAAGGGAGAACGTTGTAAAGACAGATTCCGATATCCCGATCATAAAAGTTCTTTTTTTAATAAAAGTGTTTGCGTGATGGCTATTAAAATTTTTAATAAATTACCCAAAGATATAAGGGAATATGCCTCACAATTTAAAAATTGTATAAAATTTAAAAATTCTGTCAAATCTTTTCTAATCAATAAAACTTTCTACTCCGTTGATGACTATTTAAAGGGAAATTAGCAATAAGTAATAATAAGTTACTATATTTATACTATATTTATTTATACTGTATTTAATAAGAGGTAATATAATATATAAGTTCACTTTAATAACATCATTTAATAGTAGTAATTTTAATTGAAAATTGGTTCGATGTAATGTTATTAGGGTTAATTCTAATAAAATTGTAATTATTGGATTAATAATGTAAAGATACCTTTCCTTAGATTTACTAAAACCTGTAATTTCGCAAACTTAAATAAGTAGAATATGAGGACTATGTTTACCATATTCAGCGAATAAATGATTTGATTTGATTTGATTTGAGTTGATTTCAATATCACTTTCACATGTTCCATCTTTTGTAAATTTTGATTCCAAGTATAAAAATTCTTTCACATCTACCACTTGTTTCCCATCTATCAAAATATTGCCATTCATCACAAATTCACCTCTTTCAAAAAGCATAACTTTCGTTTCGTTAGCATTCACTTTCATTCCTTTCCTTTTCCAAGCTTCATTCATAATATTTACCATGTCCTGTAGCTCATTAGCAGATGATGCAAGTATTACTTGATCATCAGCGTAAAGTAAACATTTGATGAGTAATTCATTCATTCTTAACCCATACATACTTTCTTTTAAATCTGTCAAACAGTTATCCATAAATAGGTTGAATAGCCATGGTGACGCAACACATCCCTGTCGAACACCTCTTTCGACAGGAAACCACTCCGTGTACACCCCGTTTATTCTGACACAAGCACTAGAACCCTCATAGAGAGACTTCAATGCTATAACGTTGACAGCTCATTCCTTACCACTCAATCATAGGCCTTTTCTAAATCTATAAGATTAACTTGGATATTAACAGCACCGTGTATATATATCTACAGTGTTAAAACGCATTTGTGTCCTGCATGTACGTACCTCTAGGTTATCATGCGCTGCTGTGTTGGACAGTTTATCGGATAACGATGCGAATATAGAGGCTGCAGCATCCCAAGGTACAAAATCAGTCTCATCTTTAAGATATGTAGATAAATCTAGTGCGAGAGGATAAGGGACTACTTTGGCCTCGGCTAAAGCGAATATATCATTCAATAAATGAGCTCTGTCAGATATTGTAAGCTGTCGAATAAATAAAGTTATAAAATGTTAAGAGTGCGTGCATACAACATACACATATCAGATGTGAAACTTCTTTGGCAAACAAATTTTTAAGTCTTGTTTATATTTATACAAATCTTAAACGTTAGATATCCGAGACTTTGAGGGAGGGGATAAGAAGATATGTTAGGAATTTAATGAATTTAATTGTTATTAAAACTTAAAAATGTGTTTTAATACAAATAATTTATTGAAATCTCAAATGAAAAATTGTAACTAAAAATGCCAAATGATTAAAACGCGAGTGGAAAATTAAAATGCCACATGTAATTTGTGAATATTAAAAATACCTAACCGTCAGAGGAATTAGCATTTAAAACGCTGCACATATTCGTGACGCTAATCACAAGTTTCATCCGTAAAAATTTTACCCTTGTTCGCGACGATAATCGAATCACACCGAAAACGGCCTGAACGCTCTAGACCTTTGCCTTCTAAAAATTTGTTATCTATGACCTTGCTCTGTAGTTTTTTTTTTTTTGGTTGTAAAATGTTCAAGTTCCAAGGTGTTATAAACAAAACCTAATATGTATCGGGTTTTATTAATTGGACCAGGCAATTTAACAAAAACAATTAAATTAACCAACGCTCATGCGCCTATAGAAGTTTCTCTCCAATAAATTCATGTTACAATAAAATATTACCTGTTTAGAATGATTTTTCAACTCCTCTATAAGATTTTGCCACATATCAGCTGTGTAATCGACTCTGTAGTAACCAATTTGGTTGTTGTTGATTTTAATCCATTTTTCTCCTTCCTCTAATGATATAACGACTGTAAAATTATACAAAAAGCTACAGTTCCATCTCAAAACCCTATATATTACTATATCTACAGGGATATTCGTAAAACAACGCATTCCCTTCATAGGGGTGCCTATTTGAGAAAACTTTAATACCCATATGTTAATACATGAAAAAGTAAATCATGTTAAAGGAGAGTGACAAAAAGGATTTATGAGTCAAGACTGAATGCGAAAGTTGGAAGGGGAAGACCAAGGCGAACATTACTGGAACAAATCCAGGACTTTTGAAATAAGGGCCAGGACAAGAGTACTCTAAACCGTTGAAAATGTATGAAAGGTTTAATGAGAATGAAAGAAGTGAAGGATATATGCAAGGATCGTGGCAAGTGGAAGGACGTGGTCTCTGCCTACCCCGAAAGGAATGAGGCGTGATGCTATATATGTATGTAATGAGAAAATCCAAGAGTAATAACACTTTTTTCAACTGTAAGTCTAGA
Source organism: Elymnias hypermnestra (assembly GCA_015832385.1). Classification (NCBI taxonomy): domain Eukaryota; kingdom Metazoa; phylum Arthropoda; class Insecta; order Lepidoptera; family Nymphalidae; genus Elymnias; species Elymnias hypermnestra. The sequence continues at coordinate 79,388 of JACTOM010000880.1, read as the reverse complement.
TACTTACCACTGTCCTGTTTATCTGAAAACCATGTTATAAACGACTTTGGTCCTTTGTCAGTTTTATATGTAATTGGAATAAACCAGCGATATCTAGTAAAAGGAGAAATAAACTTTTAGATTATAAACACTCTTGAGGGTAGTTTATATTTAAATGTGCCAAAAATTTGCACTCGTGTCGTGAAAATATCAGTTCTAATCAGACTAGTTCCGAATTCATCAGATTCGAGTTCAAAACTAGTCCGGATAGAACCGATAGCTTCACTAAGGAATATTTTTCAAAGATAGAACATTGTATAATTGCTAAGTCGTTTAGTTTATAATTGTCCCTTGTAACTAATTACACATGGCTAAATAACATTCGTCATCAGTAACTGTCGTACTGTTACACAATATTATAATCTGTTTGTAAAAAGTAAATCACTATCTCTATTCTTGTATTAAAATATAATTCGAAATTAAAATCATTATCAATAATTTTTTTTACTAAAAGAAATGTATTTTAAACGATATAAGAAAACATGTATATGAGTAGAGAGTTTCACAAGGCACTATTCTTGGGCCCATTTTATTTCTATTGTATAAAAATTATTCGCATGACGTTACTTAATATCACAGGTCAGCTATAGTCAGTTTTTCACATTTAAATACATACTTGAATTCGGATGTGTTGTTATCAACTGCTTCAGGATTAAGAAGGAACCTGGATTGTGTGATAATATATGTGTTAGCTTTATCTCCAGGTTTTACATTTAACAGAGGGTATCCCATTTGTCTAGTCCACGTGTCCATTATATAACTAGAAATAGAAACGAAAATTAATTTTAATTATATGCTTCGCTAGGAATAGTTACGACATAATAAACAATCGCTTTTTTTTTCGAACCATACAGGCACTGTCTATATTGATCAGATGATAACAGGCCACGCCCTATCCCTCTAACTAGTCAAAATCTAGACAAATTTAACAACATCATTACCTAAATTTGCTAAAGCTTCAGCAGTGGCTGGTTATCACTCTACCAGCAATGACGTACCATCACGATACGATACTGTATAAAAACCATACGAGGTATATTACCAAGTCGCTTCTTTCTTTAACTGCAACATCAGTTGAGATGATAGCTAATTGGTAACCTGTCAGCAATAAAAAAGAAAATAACAAAGTACTCGACTTACGCTAAGTTCAATTCTGGGTTGTCCTTCTTAAAATAAGGTTCCATAGAGGACAATAAATCTTGTGTCACGGTGTTGCCATATTCGTACTTCTTCAAATAATCAGAGACACCTCTTCGGAAATTCTCTTCGCCAATAAAACCTTCTAACATCCTTAAGACTGATGCGCCCTGATAATGATTACATATAGAAAAAAACAATCAAAATGACTAACAAAATAAAGAGACAAAAGTATGTAATGACAATCGTATATAAAAGGTATGTCATAATGTTGTAGATTATTTATTGAACCTTATTATAAGAGATGGAGTCGAAAATGGCAGTGATTTGATCCGGTGTTTCAACTGTTTGCACTATGGGATGGCTGGACAGCTTCGCGTCACTCACTAACACTGAGTGTAGGGTTCTAGTTAAAAACTGATCCAACTGAAAAAATATTTAAAATGGCTCCATTAATCGATCTGATAACTATACAACGAATTCAAGGTACAAACCTACCACTTACCATAGTCCAAGACGGTTCGATTGCGTTTAAGGATTTTACTTGCATATACGAAGCGAAACCTTCGTTCAGCCATACCTCATCCCACCATTTCATTGTAACTGAACCAAATTAGAAGTTATTGAAGTAAACAATAAATAGAACGTACAGTGAGATAAAATAAGATAAGATACCGTAAAAACCGAACTGAATATAGAACATCGGAAAGCAAGACAGACAATAGAGCGAAACAAAACGTATAAAGAAGGTGGGATACCGCGAGAACTAGACGGAATATAAAGTGAGATACAGCTTAAAAAGTTAGATAGGATACTGCGAGAACAAACGGAATACAAAGAGAGGCTGAACATCGTGAAACCAAGAAATTGTGTGGAGCGAGATAAAACAGATGACAGATCAGTGCAAAAGTTAAAACGCAAAAAACGAGATTGGACACCGCAAGAGCGAAAGAAAACGACAAAATTATGTAGAGCAAGGTGGGAAACTACGGCCTAAGTTAAAACCTATAAAGTGAGAGAGGAGACCACTTGAAATAGAAGAAAACAGAATCATCAAAAGTAAAACAAATTACAGAACGGGACAGAACAAAAAAGACATGGCATCGTCATAGCAAGATATAATATAGGAACAGATAATGAGAGAGATACTACATGGCTAGAACGAGGTAGAGCAAGGCAAAAAGTGGCAAATACAAGGCATGGCTAAGACATAGAATTTAGAACGAGAAAGAGCATATAAGTATATAAGCATATGGCCTATTTCAGTAAATATGAAGATCTTGCAGAATATCATATCTCGGAGAAGAAACGAGGTCAAGTTTGTGTACCCAGGTATTGATAAGCACAGAGCTTCAAATCACCAAATTCTATGTGCATAAAAATTTATAACAAGATTATAGTTTCTATACAAGTAATGGAAGACCAATCCTTCAGAAAAAGACTCTTTAATTGGTTGTGTGAAAAAACCTTTTATTCTTTGTCCGAATTTTTAGATAATGAAAATATGTACGTATGCGTATTATATAATCGAAGCTTTAATAATTAATTTTATAATAATCAATGAGATTACTTTACAGAAATCAGACAAATTTAAATCTGACATAAATCTTATAAGTTATTGTTAATATTTATTAATATTTGCATGCTGTATATACGGTGGAATATGATGGCACAAATATGTTGTTTCGATCTGTGTAACCACCCAATAGTGTTCAGCAAACAAAATATTTCATTTAAAAAAAAGAGGCGGAATATAAAGAGGGTTAGAATAACGCAAGGCGAACGAGCACAGCAAGAGCAAGACACAAGGACTAATTAAACTAATATAGTAACATTTGAAAGATTTTTATTTGTAAAACTTTAATCCATTAAAATTAAAAAATAAATGAATAATGGAAGAAAACTTACCTAAATTGCCGAACCACATGTGAGCCAGTTCGTGTGCAACAGTGTTGGCAACGCCGATCTTATTTTTAGAAGAAGCTGTAGCTTCATCAATTAGGAATGATGTTTCTCTATACGTAATCAAGCCCCAGTGCTCTGTTGCTCCAGAGACATAGTCAGGAATAGCAATCATATCTTTAAAAAATATATTATTTATTACTATACATTATAGAGTGATAAACTAAACACTCATTCTATTGTTTAAAAGTGTAGCATACTTGTAATAATTCTCATTGAGCACCCTACTCTTTAAAACAATGTTTTTCATTGATTTTTGTTAATAATAATTATGTCACAGAATTGTAAATTGCCATCCCCTGGTGAGACGAATCATTATCATTATCATGAAGGTCCTGGTAGCGATTTAAAATAAACTGACTCTTTATTTTTAATTATTGTTTTGGCAACTTTTCTTGACAAGTGTGCAAAATTTCATTGACACGTGTGCAAGTTTAATTGAAAAGTGTGTAAAATGTTATTCGTCAAATATAATTTCATACTACAATGTTCAAAGATTTCTTATATACACAAATAATTTTAGCTCTATACAAGAAAACTGAAATTAGTTATATTAAAATCTGCTCACCCAATTTAGGCAATGGGAAAGGAACCTCATAATACTTGATGTAAAACTCAGTTACTCTCTTGCCAATATCTTGGGCAAAGTCAATCTTATGCATTTGATCTTTTTGTGCAAAGGACCTCAATATGAAATTCTTTCCAATACCATTCGCCATTATTTCATTTTCTTTGGCATCAAAATCACAGATAACAAAACATGCTAAATACGTAGACATCGGGACACTTGTTGCAAACGTAACAGCCTCTGTGTTAGAAGCCTCCACAGTTTTTGAAATCTCCTGAAAAAAAAGGTGACAAATATTTTCTATAATACATAGAACTGGTAATATAAAAATAAAATATTGCAGTTGATGCACAGTTGTTGGTACAATCATTTCCTTCAGTTGTAATAGCATCAGAATCCGAAATTAATTTGCTGCCAAACTGTGTATATATATGCACCTACCACTGACAACTGTATGATAGTCAATGAGTAAGTGCCTCATCAGGCTATTTCATTCTTTATTGATTTCTATCTCTTACCTCCGTCTGTCTTATTATTTTGCAGTGAGGCCCACTGAAGCAGTGGATGCACTTCGACCCTTGTGGATCTTTTTTACGCTAATCTGTCTGTATTTATTTATAATTATATGTCTATCTAATATATAAAATTAATAGAAGATAAATGAAAAATTATTCTAATGACTAAAAATATTGTATTACAAGTGCAAATTTGAACTAGATATATATATGGCGAGTCTAGTAATGGTAGAAAATGAAAAAATTGCAACTGAATTTTAATCATCACGTACAATTATCTAATATAATGGTTTCATAAAGATAAATTAGTTGTAATGGCTTCTATGAAATCTAACATTAACACAAGATGGCTGTGTTTATCCATTTAATTAATATGATTACCTTATAAACTTATCTTACATTCATATTTGAAAGCGCCACATAGTTGAGGGGTTTCACCAGTGTTATATCATATGTTGCTTTGAAGTCTGGTTCATCAAAACATGGGAATGCTTGCCGAGCATAAGTTGGTTGAAATTTACTGGCTACCATTGTGCTGTAATAAAAGGTAGCCATTTAAAACAAATGTTATACCCCTATAGATATTATTAACATATGGTAAAAAGTAATTCAATATGTAGCCTATAGAAACCAGGTTTTTAGACCAAAAATCTTGCTATTAACCCACAATGGAGCAGCAGAAGGAAGGTAGAGGTAAGTAGAAGACAATTAACATCCCACTGCTTCTATGAGTAAAGAGCCACAGGCCTCTCTACTCATAGGAGAGAGGGTTTTCAGAGCATAGCATGGATAACATGCTGGTTTGTAGATATAGTACACAAGTGCAAACTCAATTACTCCACTCTGAGGGAAATCAGAGAGATCAGGCAGCAGACCAATGGTTTAACATGCTCTCCCAGGCATGGAGATGGAGCAGATGTTCAACTTCCCAAATTTGGGCAAATACTGAGTAATTTTTAATAGAAAAGTCAATATTTATATTTTTAACTCGCCCAACTAGGACTCAAACCCAGGACCACATGTTTATAGCCAAACAACCACTAGACTAATCTAGTAATCTATATTTGGCCGAAAATGATAATCTCTCTTCAGTTGTGTTAGATTTTGAACCATCAGACTATGAGAGTGAAGGAATAGTGATGGCACTTGTGTACTATCCCTGCCGACCCGCATTAGAGCCACATGGTGGATACCTGCTCTAAAGACCCGTCTCTATTTACCTTTACTTTTACTATCAATGCAGTATTATAAATGTGCATGGTAACACCAATATATTACCAATATTATAAACTAATCAGTTAACATAAAAAACAATAGTTAATGCAGTAACAACAATTAACAGTATCACCTTTTATCTTTTAAATGGGATAAGTAAAACCCAACAATTTTGTTAGTTAAACTGCCATTAAACTTTATATGCAAATTATAATTTCCAGGTGTTAGGTTATCTTCAAAATGAATCAACAGTTGCTCTAATGATTCTATTTCCAAGAACTTTGATACTGATATATCTAAATTATCACGGTAAACTTTAACATCCTCTATATTTAGGAACTTAGTATGTAACGATAAAAACTGTTTGTCTTGCTTAACATTTACATCGATGTTAACATCGCCAATGAAATGGCCTGTTTTTAAATTAGGATTCAGCAATAATTTATAATGTGTCGGTCTCACAAATTTAGAGAGTCTTTCAGATAGTTTTATCTTAGAAAAACTTTCCATTGTATTACAGGATATAGATGTGAACTTGCAGATTCTGATTGAATTGTTATTGATAGCTACAGTTTTAACAACATAAAAAATTCGAGAAATCATATATATTTTTTAATTCGTTGTAACAATTTGATATTTAACTATAAATTTCTAAATATATGAGTAAATTTCACCGATAACGATGAAGTGTTATTATTTTGATGTCAAGTTTTTATCTGTCACTTTTATTTTTATATTTATTAGATATATATGAAACAAAGGTTTTATAACACACAGCTTGTCACATTTAAAAATATGAAATCATTATGAACTTATTTACAGGCCTGGGTTCTAATTTTTTAAAGCAATATATGTCATCCCTCTTCAAAATGATGCAAATATACAATTGAACAACAATATTTTATAAAGACATGCTTTAGCTTTCAATATTACAAAATGTTTTTATAATATAAATTATAAGTCAAAATCTATCATCTTTCTTACAAAATTATGTAGAGATAATGCATTTTATTCATATATAAATGGTATACACAGTTTAACACGGCCATAGGAACTACTATAAAAGTACATAAAAAATGTATTCAATCAGTTTTTTTATGTTTAACACAAGCATTAACTTCAAAAAGTATTTCAGAGGAAAAACTACTTATTTTCCTTATTTTCCCAATCCAAACACACATTCTTCAAAGTATGAAGATATTCACGGAAAATAAACAGTTATAAAGTTGTGGTTAACCACAAATCAAGTGTAGGTATTTCTAACTCTGGATCAAATATTTTGTTAAGAATTTGATAATAACATACTAAGAGTTTTGAGAAATACTTAAATTCACTACATTTCCTACATTAGGTACTTACTGTCCATTACGCATGGTACTGGCATAGAATCCAACTATTCCTTTATCTAGTTTTCCTGTAAACGTTATTTGGAGTTCGTATCCAGCATCTTTATCAATTTCATCCTGCAAAACCACTTGAAGTATTTCCGAAGTAGTTATTAATTTTGTAGATACGACGTGGATATTTTGATTAGAGTTACTTTTCAACTCAACGCAATGTATGTTTAAATCTTTTGCGTGTAAATTAATCTCTTTAACTGACTTTGAAATATTCAGTGTAATCTTTGCTTTGCCTTCGAAGACCTTTGTCACTAGATTTGGATATAACCTTAAAATGTAATTTGTAGGTTCTATATATTTTGGAAGTCTGTAGCGATTGCTCTGAAAATAATTTATTTGTTTTTTTAAAACTATTTCTATTAGCTGAAATAGTATCAGACATCTTTACTAATATTATAAATGAGCAAGTAACTTCGTCGGGGCTTCACGTCAAAACTTCTAAACCGATTTAAATTAAATTAGGTACACAGATACTCTTAAGTCTGAGAAAGGACATAGACTAACCTAGACAACATAGACGCTCACTAAGAACGAGTTGACCATATTTCCACAGCATTCGGATATATAACCGAAAAACGTCTACTCACTGTAAGATCTCAAAAATTATTAACCTGATTGACTTATAATTTTGCATATCTTGTTCTCTCGCTACGTAGTCTCTTATTAAGAACTGGTTTCCCCATATTCCCACGAGATCAGGATACATAAGCGAAATAAGATCCTTTTACGTTTACCCGATTCATTTGAAATTCGCCATACGTAAACCTTTCGCAACATTATATTCTTACAAATAACGAGTTTCGACATATTTCCACATGCTTGCGAATAGGAAAACCGCCAAGAACAGCTAGTTATGTATATGTTATCTTCTTTTTATTCAAAAACTTTTGCCGGGGTAGTTTTCACCTGGATTAAGTAAAGTAAAGCTGAAGAGTTTGTTTGATAAAACGCTTAATCTTAGGAACTACAGGTCCGACTGGAAAATTATTTCTCTTTAAAAGTTCTAAACAAAAGTATTTAACAGCACATGTCTATCTGTTAAGCTTGGCTCACTACAACCTTTTTTTATGCTAAGCAAATTCGTCGCTTCTGTATTTAAATAGTCACATATATTTTGTTGCTTAAAAACAAATTTTTATAATTACCTCAATATCACTTTGTTTTGATACAACTCCTTTCAATCCTTGCATATCAGCTTTTGGTGTTGGTATTATCATAGACCGTTTTAGTTCGTTGTTTTTAACAGTCAATGCCACAGTGGATACGAAGAAACATAAGGTTGCAACTCCGAAAAAGGAGAGTAACTTATTATTAAATATCCATCTTATTAGTTGAGACATCATCTGAAAGATTATGAAGGTACATGGAAACTTTTTATAGGCACGGTAGGGAAAGGGTTTCGTCGTTTGTGTGATTATGTATAAGAGTCTTTACTGTACTGCATGTTTGTAACGTTTTCACACATAAACTACTGGACCGATTTCAATTATTTGTACACTATTAGAAAGCTGCATTTTCACTGAGCCACATATACTATATTACTATCTCAAAAGAAATAGAAATCCTTAATAAATATGCACTAATGTATCCCAAGGTGTGAAAAAAATAGTCACAAAAATTCTATAATCGCGTGCGCTGCGGAAACTACTGATGATAGAACAAAACAATGTTCTACAATAACATATAACGTAATAATATCTACAAAAAAGTCTATGAAACCATATGTCTAACTACTGTAGTTATGCCACTATAACTACTTTTTTAAATTTTAAAAGGTTAATACAACTGTTAATCAAACTATTTTATTAATACCTCTGTTTGAATCCTTTTTCATTAGATATTTTAATAAAGACCGTTTCAATACCTGTAAAATACTTTTTGAATCATTAAAATCGGGCATTCCATTCAAAAGATATAACGAATTTAAAAATGTCAATCTACAGAAAATAATGTATCCCAAGACGAACTCCAATGTCAGATTCTTTCAATACCTATATAATATTAGTATTAGTATTTTTAAATTGGTTAATGTCGGACATTCTACATAAATGATGCTACGAATTTAATATGTATTAGATATATATATATATATATATATATATATATATATTCGTTGTAAAGTAAAATCTGTAAATTGATTAGATTGTGAATGTAAGTGTATCTAATAATCTGAGAGGAAGTAATTAAAAACTAAGTGAAATAAAACTTAACGAATATAAATCTATAGTCCAAGTTAATGGACTTTCCACTGACACGAGATCGGTATATACGCGGGTGAAACCGCAGGGCTTTGCTAGTTTTTTTATATACATACTTCGTTTTAGCGAAAAATTGTTTATTCGAAATTACAAAAAGACTATTCGCAACATTGACTATTATTAATATTGCCATCGCTTTGTAAAAGTCTTTGAAAGCAATATTATCGATTTCTAGATAAGCGTACCACCTTAAATTGTCACTTACCATCAGATATGATAAAAATCAAACTCTACCGTGTAAAAAAAGAAAACAAAAGACACTTTAATAGACCTCGACCGCATTGGATGTGAAAAACGGAGGCTTCTATTGTTCACTTTCAAGCCTTATTGGAGACCGCAAATAGGCTAAATGTAATTTACTTGTGTTACTGACAGGCTTGACTATAATTTCACGTGATGGTAAGTGACAATAGTCTTTAATAGTAGCGTGCTAAATGGTAACTTAAATCTTAATGATTTCTACATGGCATTGTAACGGAGCAAACCGTTTACATAACGGTACGTCTTTGCTGGCAGGTAAGGAGCCACGACCGAAGCCTCCCACCAATCCATACCCAGATAAATTCCCTATATTTATCTGGAATTTGAATCCAGAATCTTTGCTAGATAAGCGTGTACTCACACTATTAAGTCAGTGAATATATCAAAGGTTTTAACAAGCTTTTGTACGCTATTTACAGAAAATCAAACAGTTATTATTGTTAATTTCAATAGTTTTCTTTTAGATAAGTAGTTGTCTATTAACATTTCACAGAAAAGGGCTCCTCACACATTAAAAAACGGCTTTTGGAGCGTAAACCCACCATGTCTCTCCACTGTAAAATGCCAGCTACACCTACCCCAAAATTGCTCCTAAAATAGGCCAATGATGTATCAAAAAGAACAATCAAGCTCTTCAGTTTCTTTCTATATAAGTAAAATAAGTAATTCTATCAAATAACATGATTTTTTTATTTACCAAATCATAAGAATCGAAAGTTAATTTCAAGAGATCATTTACAGAACAAAATTACCAAAAAAAAACCGAATAAACAGACATATTTATGTATTTATAATGAAATATATAACAGCTAGACATACTTTCTCATCAACATTATCAATGTATACAATCGGACTTTATTCACTAGATTTATAATTAAAAAAACATAAGTACCTCCCGCAATTAACAGCTTTCACACAAACTGGTTAAACCGTGTTAAACGTTTGCAATTATGTCGTTATATACATTAATAAGTGGGCAGAATTTAACCGTTTATATGTTAAATACAATAAAAAGTGAATAGAAACTTTAATGTAATGTACGTGCAATAGTTTTTGATTACGACATCGTTGGATTTCACTCGCGAACCGCTCAACGTGACGGTTGTCAAACGTACAGTGACAAAACTGGTAGATATCTTGTAGTAACATTTATATAAACACGTTATCTTAAATATCAACTGTTACGGTATTTCGTAAGCTACTATGCCCCTCTTAGTATCTCCAATAAATAGAGCGACCCTACGTATAAAGAGACATGTATAAAATCCTAAATTTGTAAGACAATTATTGATTTAAAAAAAAAAAGTAAGTAGCAGCCCATTAACGTCCCACGTAACGCGAGGGTTTTTAGAGCATAGACCTACCACGCTGCTCCACTGCGGATTGGCAGGCATAGTACACAAGTGCACTCTCTATTCCTTCACTCTCATAGTCCGTCGGGCGCAGGACCGACGGCTTAACGTGCTCTCCGAGGCACGGGGGTGGATCGCACCGCCAACTACCCAACTTCCCATGTCCTCATGTCTGTAGTCGAACATGCTAACCACTAGACCAATGAGGCAGTTATTGATTACTTACTACCTTTTGTATTAAAAAAATGTTGGCCAAGATTAGTAAATGGAGTGATATTATCATCTTTTTTTTTAACGTCAGGAAATCCTCGTGGAGGCGTTGCAAGTTATGCTGGACTTTTACCAGCTAAAACCTGATGGTGCTCCTCCCTACGTTCGCTGGCAAAAGCACGGGATCGGAATACGTCCGAACTCCCGCCTACGATGTGCCTTACAAGGCTCCCCCCGACAAAACTCCTCCACTCAGATGGCAAGCCCGGAGCACTCGACATGTCACCTGTCTTCCCTCGCTTTCGGGCAAGAGGCTTCGTACCTATTGCCACAAGCTAACCCTAAGAGGGTAGACGTCGATCATGGGCCGATCGTTTTCACAGAAGGAGACCATCGCCTCCCAACAGACTTCCCTACCTATCGTGGCGTTAACCACAGCGGTAGGAGAAAGGTCGTTTCCGACTACTGCCACGAGTGCTGCTCGTTGGTCAGCCCACCGCGGACATGCAGCGAGTGTGTGTTCAGCAGTGTCCTCCACCACGCCACACTCGTGACATTCCTCCGTCGGTTCTCTCCTTGCCACTCGACACAGGTACCTCCCGAAGTAATCGTGCCCCGAGTGGCTATTAGGATATTTGTGCGGGCCACAAATGTTATGAGACTCCTAGTGCGAGCCACAAATATTATGACGATACTAGTGCGGTTCACAAATTTTATAAGTACAATAGTGCGGGTCACAAATGTTATGAGTCTACTAGTAGGAGCCAAAGCTGTTATGTGGATATTTGTGCGGCCCACAAAGGCTATAAGACTACTAGTAGGAGCCAAAGATGTTATGAGAATATTTGTGCGGGCCACACAGGTTATGAGACTACTAGTGGGAGCCAAAAATGTTATTAGGATAATGATATCGGCCACAATTGTTATTAGGATATTTGCGAGGGCCTCAAATGTTATTAGAATAATGATACAGGCCATAAATGCTATCAAGAGACTAGTGGGGGCCGAAAATGTTATGAGGGTACTGGTGTGGTTTACAAATGCTATGAGGATATGTGTGCGAGCCACAAATGTTATGAGGATATTCGTGCGGGCCACAAATTTTATGAGACTACTAATGGAAGCCAAAGATGTTATGAGGATATTTTTGCGGGCCACAAATGTTGTGAGGATATTAGTGCAGGCCATATTTCATTAATTATGGCATTTTTAACCATATTTATCATTACTCTCATTCGAATAATTTGCGTTGCGCAAACCGCAATCAATTATATGCCGTTATAGTGCTGCGGGCCCCTGGTTGCTAAGCCCTGACCTAAATCATCCATTTTTTATTAAAGGTTCCAGCAACAACTATACTTATATTTCAACCAATTTACTCAAAACATTGACAAAATATATACATATAGTTTCGTTAGGAACCACTCTATTAATTTGTTGAAGCCTCACGAAAATTCGTTTAGTAGTTTTAGTGTTTATCACGAACAAACAAACAGACGTAGGATTTTGTTTTATAATATACATAAGGATTACTTTAGGATATAACTTCATATTCTTAATAGCTCTTAAAATCGATTTGCGATGTTTTTAAAGGTTACTTGTAGCATATAGGTTAATGTCGTCGCAGGTGTTAATCACCTAATCACACACTTGGCTGTGATTGAAAGAAAAAAGGCCAAGATTACCTAAGCCTTATTTGCATATCACAATCCCCTAAATTTATAAATAAATAACATCATTTTCTCACTAAAATAACCTAAAAAAACATGCTTTAATGGGGGTTAAAAAGTTATTATGATTAAGATATATGTTAGAATAGACTGGTTATCGTGATATTCATTTTATTGTCTAAAAGCGTGGGGTGCTTGTAAACATAACATAATGCATTTATATTTAACCGACTTCAAAAAAAGGAGGAGGTTATCAATTCGTCTGCTTTTTTTTATGTTTGTTATATCTCCCGACTGGGTGGACCGATCTTGATGATTTTTTTTAAATAAAAGGTGGTGCTCGTCATAGGGTCCCATTTTTTTTTAAAACCAGTTCTGATGATGGCATCCATGAGAAAACCGGATGAGTGTTAAATTTCATTAATCATGTGCGCGATAAATGGACGAATAACCCAAGATCACGCCAACCGACTTCGATGACTGTTTTTTTATTGGAAAGGATATATTTCAAGGGTTGTTTGATGATGGAATCCATGACAAAGTGACGGAACTCTTCATTTCTTAGGAGCAAATGAACGATACTCGGCAGAATCTTCTATAGGCTATCCAGATATTTGAATCGCCTACTGTAACTTCGGTATGGTCAAGTGCTAGTCGTAGTTAAATATGAAGATCAATGGATCTCTATTGTTATATTAGGAGTCGGTGTCAGCCGAGGTACCTATATATATAGCTGTAGGTGGGAGAGACGCGGGAGCTGCCAAGTGGATACGCGGGGAACACCTACCTTCGCTGACACCGACTCCGAATATAAGAATACGAAGAACACTATAAAAGAATACGCAATTATTTCTTACTTTTCAGAGCATATTAATGTATTTGTAAGTTTGTTTTGAAGGCGGTTCTTTTTTGTTAACATTTTTATTTGTCTAATAATATTTTGTATTTTTTATACTTTTGTCATGGTTTTCTAAAATCATGATACCAGTGAAATCACCGTATGGCCTTGGCTCCTCTGTGGAGCATCTTTCAGTCCACACCTACTCCTGACTGACTGTAATGCGACACGCAATACATAGACGAAAAAATAAAAAAAACCATGGGAAAAAAACCCAATAGAAATCGTTTTGTGGTTTTACAAAACTACAATGCCACTGAAACAGCTGATGCAAGCTATGGTAACCACATTATTTGCCTTAACTGCCTTTTGTAATGTGACACGTGATACACGGATAAAAATAACAGACCGGGTAAAAAATTATTCGGTGGCTTTATGAAAATAGGAAATTGGCTGCAATGCTGAGCTTTCATTTCTCCTCCTCGTCATGGTCGACTGTAACGCGACATGCAATACATGGACGAAAAGACGAGAAATGATGAAAAATAAAAAGTAAGAATCATTGTGTGGTTTCATGAAACCAAGAATCCAGTAAAGCAGCTTATGGAAGTCATAGGTGCCGCCATGGTGGCCTTGGTAGCCATGTCGAGCATTTTTCATTATACATCAACACTGTGACCGACTGTAAAGCGATATGCGATACATGGACGAAAACATAACAGACCATGAAAAAAAATGTAAAAAACGTTTCTGTCATTTTATGAAAACAAGAATCCTGTGATCAGCAGTGAAACTGCTGCTGAATGTCATCGGCGCAGCCATATTAGACTTGGCTGATATACCGAGCTTTCACTTAACCTCCACGTCATTGTCGGCTGTAACGCGACATGCGATACATTGACGAAAGATAACAAACAATGAAAAAACCAATAAAAAATAATTCTGTAATTTTATAAAACCATGGCTCCAGTAAAACGGTTAATGGAAGTCATGAGCCATATTGCCCTTGGATGTTCAGTCAAGCGTTTGTGACTTTACCTCCACGTCAAGGACGGCTGTAACGCGACATGCGATACATTGACGACAGATAACAAACAATGAAAAAACCAAATAAAAAAATAATTCTGTAATTTTATAAAACCATGGCTCCAGTGAAACGGTTAATGGAAGTCATGAGCCATATTGCCCTTGGAAGTTCAGCCAACCGTTTGTCACTTTACCTCCACGTCAAGGACGGCTGTAACGCGACATGCGATACATGGACGAAAGATAACAAACAATAAAAAAACCAATAAAAAATAATTCTGTTATTTTATAAAACCATGGCTCCAGTGAAACGGTTAATGGAAGTCATGAGCCATATTGCCCTTGGAAGTTCAGTCAACCGTTTGTTACTTTACCTCCACGTCAAGGCTGTAACGCGACATGCGATACCAAGACGGATAACAAATAAAAACAATAGTTAGTCTTTAAGTTACGGATGTATATTTTTCATTATTTTTAATGAACACAATGTTCGATTTTTCATGTTCACGGTCACAATATGAAACATATAAAAACACATTTAACTTTGAAATTTAATTTAATGCATTGAACGAAAGTGATTAACGCAGATCGTAAACGTTATGAGCGTGTCATGATAAGGACAGCTGAGGACTTCATTTGCTTAATGTATATTTACTACTTTCTTCTAGAATACTTCTATGTTTATATACGAATCGCGAACCTGAAGTGGCAATGGGCGGGGTACATAGTCCGACGAACCGATGGACGTTGGGGTCGGAAAGTGCTGGAATGGCGACCTTGCACTGGACGACGCAGTGTAAGAAGACCCCCCACAAGGTGGACCGACGATATAAGGAGGATCGCCGGTAGCCGCTGGAGCCAGGCGGCACAAGATCGAGTCTTGTGGGCATCATTTCGTGAGACCTATGTCCAGCAGTGGACGTCCATCGGTTGAAGCGACGACTATGTTTATATAAAATTCACACGTGAAGGACTGGACCAATATGAATAATTGTAGCTTTTTTATATTTGTCATAGTCAGGAGAAGGTATTATGATAGAAAAATTTAAGATAATAGCGTGAAACATCAGATATATAGCCTTTGGACTATACAAACTTTTTTAATGCATCCTCCTTAGTTGGTTTTACAATATAAACTTTTCTAACGTAACCTTCTTAGTACTTTTGAGAATATAACCTTTTGAAATGTAACTTCCTTGCTGCTTTTGACAATATAAACTTTTTTCCTTAGTGCTATGGATAATATAAACTTTTCTAACGTAACCTACTTCATAATATTATGAATGAAGCTTTGAAAAGGAAAGGAATGAAAGTGAATGTAAACAAAACGAAAGCTATGCTTTTTAAAAATATTTTGATAGATGGGGAACAAGTGGAAGACGTGAAAGAATTTGTATACTTGGGATATAAATTTACAAAAGATGGAACATGTGAAAGTGATATTGAAAGAAGCGTGAATGCAGGGAATATGGTAAATGGTGCCCTGCGCGCTTTTATGAATAGCCAGATGGTGTCTCAAAGGGCCAGACTGGCTGTGCATGCTGGAGTGTTGGTGCCTACACTTATGTATAGTAGTAAAAGTTGGCTATGGCAGAAGAATCTCACAAGTAAAATAAATGCCGTGGAGATGAGAGCGTTGAGAAGTACGAGTATGTGTGGATTAAAATTGAGTGACAGAGTAAGAAATGGTGTGATAAGAGAACGTTGTGGTTTAAAAGAAGATGAAGTGATATGTAGAGAGAATGAATGAAAGGAGACTGACAAAAAGGATTTAAGTCAAGAGTACTCTAAACCGACGAACTTGTATGAAAGGATCGTGGCAAATGGAAGGATGTTGTCTCTGCCTACCTTTATGGGAATGAGGCGTGATGCTGTGTATGTATGTATGTCTATTTCTTTAGTAACACCGCCTTTTCTCTCTTTTCTTTAACTGTATCCCTAACCGCAAGGGTTGTCTGGAAGAGATCGCTATGTAGCGATAAGACCGCCCAATTGCACACTAAATTTAGTTAATTTTAAGTTATTGTTTTTTTCTTTTGTCCTTTTTCTATGGTGTTCATTAAAGTATACATCTATCTATGTATCTAAGGTCTAGATAATAAATTTAATAAACTTCTTTTCCGTACTATTAATTAACATTTTGTTATATATTTAAACTTTAACTTTAAACTGCCTCATTGGTCTAGTGGTTAGCATGTTCGACTACACACATGAGGTCCTGGGTTCGAGTCCCGGGTCGGGCCAATTCAAAAATCAATATTGAGTTTTCTATTAAGATTTTCTCAATATTTGCCCGAAGTTGGGAAGTTGGCGGTGTGATCCACCCCCGTGCCTCGGAGAGCACGTTAAGCCGTCGGTCCTGCGCCTGATCTCTCTCCGGTCGTGTCGGATCCCGTCACATCGGACTATGAGAGTGAAGGAATAGAGAGTGCACTTGTGTACTAAGCCTGCCAATCCGCAGTGGAGCAGCATGGTGGGTCTATGCTCTAAAAACCCTCGCTCCCCGGAGTGAGGAGGCCTATGCCCAGCAGTGGGACGTTAATGGGCTGCTACTTACTTACTTTTACTTACTTATATATTTAAAAAAATATATGTATGTCGATACTACCGAAATGTTTTTTGGACAAATAAGGGTACACAACAACTGTGACTTACAAAGTATCTAAGCCAATGATTAAATTACTAAGTGAAGTTCTCAGGCAAATACATTATTATCTTGCAGAGATAAGATAAATGAGAGATTTGTGATAAGTGGCAGTTTTCTTTTCGCTGTAGGCATAACATTTCAATATAACTTTCCGCACTGGAATCTCAGTAATTTGCAACAAACTCTTAATTTACTAGAACCTAGGGCAATATACAAATAGGGTGTGGCTGTAAAATAGACACTGCCTTTTGTTGTACTCGAAACTGAAGTTTGAAACGGGGCTTCCCCGTCTGTCACGCACGATGTGTTACAGCCTTTGATTCTTCAGCTATCCATGAATAGATATGAACTATATTCCCAGAAATTGTTATTTTTTAATTGCCTCCCTTTTTGATTTCATGGACGTAAGTAAGTAAATAAGTAGTAACTCATAGGAGAGAGGGCTTTTCGAACATAGACCCACCACGCTGCTCCAGTGCGGATTGGCAGGCATAGCATACAAGTGCACTCTCTATTCCTTTACTCTCATAGTCTGATGGGCATCCGACACGACCGAAAAGAGATCGCAGGACCGACGGCTTAACGTGCTCTTCGAGGCACGGGGGTGGATCATACCGCTAACTTCCTAACTTCGAGGAAAAATTGAGAAAATCTTAAATAGAAAACTTAATATTGATTTTTGAATTGGCCCGACCAGAGACTCGAACCCTCGAACCTCATGTTATGGACGTATTCACGTCAAAATTTACTGGATTTTATTTCCCGCAATGTAGGTCAATAGTACGTATGTTTGTTGATATATTGTTATAAAGCTAATCTTAAGTAGTACTCGTTGCTACTACAAGTTTGTACACATGATTGACGATTTTATATTGATAGTGCGATTTACATATATTTATTTTTATATAGATAACTAGCTATTCCCCGCGGTGTTACACGCGTAGTTCTTGATTCCGTTTTCGCGTTATTAACGCGATAATAGTTACGAAAAGAAGATGTACGACGATGTCAAATCGAAAAGTGAATGGGAATGAAAATCACTCAGTAAATTTGCGTTTTTTTGGTTTCCGTAATTTACTGGCGCTTTTTAACCGAAATAACCGTCGTCTGCCCGTACAGACGTTTTTGCGTCGGTTGTCCCGCGGATGGAATGACGCTAAAGTGAAAGACTCATGAAAGACTATCAAAATGTTATGATTTTTATATTTGCTAATAGTTAAACTATACAATGGTATCTTTTGTTTATTAAATTATGACTCTGGTGTAGCGTCATGTTGCACAAAACTTTGAGATAGCGAAAAAAGTCCGTCTTGTATTTGTAGACTCATATCTTAAAAATTAAAACTTACGTAAAGGGTTTTCATTCTTATTTACATTACTTATTTAATCAAAAACAAGGTAGGTAACTGCTTTCGAAATCAGAGACAGATGACAGTACTAATGACACCTTTGATGGTGAGACGGAAATTAAATCATTAGAAATTCCTATAAAAACCAACCGAAGCTGTAAAAAATTAGCCATAAAATGTCTTTCATCGCATACGCTGTGAACATTATTAATGATAGGACAAAAAAATGTTCGACAATATTATAGAATATATCAATATCTACAAAAAACTTCGCGAGACCTTATGTCTAACTATTGTAGTTACGTCGCTATGACCACTTTTTGACATTTAACAAATTGATAGAAATCCCGATCAAAATCGGACCGTGTTATCCATACTATTTATAAATTTTTATCCAAATAAATAATTTAATATTGAAGACTGTCTCAATACCTGATGATTACTTTTTGAATTATTGAAATCGGATATTCTATTCAAAAGATAATCAGAAATCATGTAATTAAAATAAAAATACATGCCGTCGGCGGCAGCTATGCAGCGCATCGAATAACTAACTCGACGAGAGAGTGACAGTGCGGGAGAAGGGGGTGCAAGCGACATTGAATATTTCGAGTTTTTTTAACACATTTTTATGCTCCACCTAAAAAGTTCTTTTCAGAGCTACTTAGTTTTAGTATTAGGAATCACACTCATTCATAATATTTGTCAATTCATGGTCGTTTTAATTATCATGCTCATAACTTAAATATCTGTACCTATTTATGTCTACCCGTGCGAAGCCGGGACGGGCCGCTAGTATTAAATAAAAATACAGAAGTATGAGGAAATTTTCTTTATTATTATATAAACTGACGCATTTATAATAAACAATTGTTATATTAAATTCAAATGAAAGGTTGAAAAATATGTTTACCTCATTAAAAAACGTGTGAAATATAACAGTAAAAAGAATTCAATTCTTAATTAATACACTTTTACTCTCTTTGTTACGTCGTTCATTTGGATAAGATCTGTTTACTTATTAATAATACAATACACTTTAACTTAAAATTATAATAAATAAGAATAAATTATCTGTACGTATTTAAATTATATTAACACTTAACACAGTTATGTCTGACATAAAGAATTTGCTACCGTTGTCTTTTCGCTTAGATCTTTTAAAGTATATAACGGATTTCAACACAGTTTTCAGCAATAGATAGAGTGATTCAAGAGAAAGATTTAACATTTATAATACATATATATAATAATATAGAAAAACCGAAAAATTTACAAATTTGTAATGTGATAATCGTAACAGACATAGTTTTGTTAACTTGAATCGCAAACGCTGGCTAAACCTTACGAGATATATCAAATTAATGTACTATAGAATTGTATTTCTTTAAAAGATCGATAAAAAACTCTAAGATTGTATATATTTATCTCTAAAGGATAACCTATAATAACCATTTTTATCTTTTACCTATTACAAAAAAAAAACGTGTGTTATTTACTTAGTTTCTATACAATACACTATTATTCCTTGTTCAATTAAATAAATTAAATGCATAGTATATTAAATGTAGATCAAAACTGTCATTAAAAGCATTAAGTTACAATGGATATCTTAGGAGATATTAGAGATTTAAGAAGCGAAGGCATTGCGGCTGGTGGTGCGGAGTGTTCAAGAAATAGAAGTCAATATACGAGTATATTTATGATTTGATACTATTATTTTACGCATTGTTGAATCTACATACATTGACAATCGCATATCTGTTAGAAAATGTTCACGTGATAAGATTTTTCCACTTCAAATGGCAAGTAGAAATCTCTACTCACTCGACTGACTAAATTTCCCTCGTAACATCCTGTTCCGTTATTATCAAACAGTTTTACTATTAATTATTGGTCTAATTTATTATATTTCCTATACTATTTATTAAACAGTGAAAATAGAAAGTTATTAATCATTCACTGTTACGGTAGATGCTATTTCCCTTTCACAGCAAAAAAAAAAAACATTGAAAAACGTCTATAAACAACATTAATATATGATCATTATCTATCTGACATAATACTCGACCACAGAGTAGTCTACCTTTCTTTTTTCATTAGAGTACTTATATATACTTCCACAGAGTATTTAATCTCTGATTGTAGTTTATAAATGGGCTTTTCAGTGGCGGAAAACTTAGCGTCACGTAGATGTGCAGCGTTTTTTATGCTAATTCCTTTGAAGGTTAGGTAGTTTTAACATTTACTAATAACACGTGACATTTTTATTGACACTTCGTCATTTGACATTTCAATTTGTATTAGTTTTGACACTTAATATTTTAATGACAATTAAATTTCTAATATATCTTTCTTTTTTTATATTTGTATAAATATAAACAAGATTTAAAAATTAGTTTGCCAATGAAGTTTCACTTCTGGCATATGTACTTTGTTTTTAGTAATCTGTGGTTGAAAGGTAGACTGTGGTTTTCGCTGATGGTAAGTTATGATACAGTCACAAATGGAAGCCTGCTCGTCTGGTGAGAGGTAAATTACCTGTTATAATTATGGTTTCTATACAGCATGGTAGCAGCCAAGACCGAAGCATCACATACCCTAACCTGTCAGCTATAAAAAGACTTAAGTACTAGAAATGCTCACCACTAGACTGCCTCATTGGTCTAGTGGTTAGCTTGTTCGACTATAGACATGAGGTCCTGGGTTCGAGTCCCAGGCCGGGCCCAAAATTTTAATTTTCTCAATATTTGCCCGAAGTTGGGAAGTTGGCGGTGTGATCCACCCCCGTGAGAGTGAAGGAATAGAGAGTGCACTTGTGTACTATGCCTGCCAATCCGCAGTGGAGCAGTGTGGTGGATCTATGCTCTAAAAACCCTCGCTCCTCGGAGTGAGGAGGCCTGTGCCTAGGCTTGGGACGTCAATGGGTTGCTACTTACTTTACTTTTACTAGAAATGTACATTTAAAGTACTTTTCTAATATGAATTCTTAACAACAAAGAAAGCTACAAAAAATATTCGTATTCTTGCATTATATAAACACCTAATTAATTATAATTTACTGTTACATACTCTGTCCGTGTTTAAAGCATTTTTTGCTTACTTTAATTACTGTTTCTTTTCATTAACGCATAATAGAAATTCAAAGCATTAAATAGATACAGTTAGTTACACAATACACTGTTTCTACTCTGTTGTGGTTTTAATTAAAATACGGGTTGGCAACTTTTTCTTATTCCAAAGTCACTAATGTTATGAGGATATTGATGGGGGCTATAAATACTATGAGGATGTTGATTGGAGCTATAAATGTTATAAGGATATTGATGCGGGCTACAAATATTATGAGGATGTTGATTGGGGGCCATAAACGTTATAAGGATATTGATGCAAGCTATAAATGTAATGATGATATTGATGCGGGTTTCAAATATTATGAGGATGTTGACTGGGGGCTATAAACTTTATAAGGATATTGATGCAGGCTATAAATGTTATAAGGATGTTGATGCAGGCTGTAAATGTTATAAGGATATTAATGCGGTCTATAAATACTATGAGGAAGTTGATTGGAGCTATAAATGTAATGATGATATTGATGCGGGTTTCAAATATTATGAGGATGTTGATTGGGGGCTATAAACGTTATAAGGATATTGATACAGGCTATAAATGTTATGATGATATTGATGCGGGCTACAAATATTATGAGGATGTTGCTTGGGTGTTATAAATGTTATAAGGATATTGATGCGGGCTACAAATACTATGAGCGTGTTGATTGAGGTTATAAATATTATAAGGACATTGATGCGGGTCACAAATATTACGAGGAAGTTTATTGAGGCTATAAATGTTATGAGAATATTGATGAGGGCTATAAATGTTATAAAGAAATTACTGCGAGCTTTAAATGTTATATCGATATTGATGCGGGTCACAAATATTATGAGGAAGTTGATTGAGGCTATAAATGTTATAAGGATATTGATGCGGACTATAAATGTTATAAAGAAATTGCTGCGGGCTTTAAGTGTTATGAGGATGTTGATTGGGGCTATAAATGTTATAAGGATATTGAAAGCGTGCTATGTATGGTATAAAGATAATGGAGCAGGCCTTAGTGTATTTTATTGTAGAGAATTGATGCAATATTTTTTTTTTCTTTAAAGCATTAACCATCAATCGTTTCAAAATTGTTAACTTTTCTTATATGAAATTAATAAATAATCGTTAAAATACATCTAGATATAGGTTTCTTTGGCCATAAGTAGATTGTAAAAGTATTAAAATTACATTTTATGAATTAAAATATGAACCATATTCCTCCATTCCGTTCCCGTGATAGCCGTAATGTATATTCGCTATATCAGCGTCTTGCCTTCCTTTAAACGAGTTGCTGTTTCTAAAGGAATTAATTATTATCAAAACTAATGCTAACTTTCCAATCATCACTGATTTGACCAGCATAAACTTCAGTAGTCCAAGAATTAGAGGCACGATCGTTGATTGTATTACGAAAGGTAAGATGAACATGGGTAAAAGCTTCTGCATCATCTTCTTCTGTTTACCCCGACCTGTAATAAAGAATATTGAAATTAAAATCATCTCTCTTAAGTAAAATTAAATGTAAAATATTAAACTACTTAAAAGTCTATCAAATTATTACGATAATATAGAGTAGTTACTACTATTATTATATTTGGAGATGGTAAATAAGTGAGATCGGCGCGGGAGCTGCCAAGTGGACACGCGAGACAAAGTTTAATAGAACTGTCATGGATCCCATAATCAAAACCTAACGAATCTATCACCAAACATTCCTTGAAGTATATACTTTCCAATAAAAAATAAATCATCAAAATTGGTTGGCGTGATATTAAGTTATTCGTCCATTTATCGCGCATACGGCAAATTTTATACTTATACAGTTTTCTCATGGATGCCACTGTCACAATTGGACCAAATTAAAATGGGACTATACAGGAAGCACCAGCTTTATAATAAAATTAGAATCATCCAAATCGGTTCACCCAGACGAAAGTTATGACGTAACAAACATAACTATATCTCACTCCTCACTTTAAAAAAAATAATTTTGTTTAGAGAATGTTACAGCAGAATTGACATAACTATATAATAGAGGTACTTTAGTTTTTTGCTTATGTAAACATGACAATTAAAATGTTCGCATAACGCGTTCAAATTTCACTTTGTCACTGAGATATAAAGCGTGGGGTTTTTAAACATACATACATACATATCATCACGCCTCATTCCCATAGGGGTAGACAGAGACAACGTCCTTCCACTTGTCACGATCCTTGCTTATCTCCTTCGCCTCTTTCATTCTTATTAAACCTTTCATACAAGTTCATCGGTTTAGAGTACTCTGCACCTGGTCCTTATTTAAAATGTCCTGGATTTGGTCCAGGAACGTTCGCCTTGGTTTTCCCCTTACAACTTTCGCATTCACTCTTGACTCATAAATCCATTTTGTCAGTCGCTTTTCATTCATTCTCTCTATGTGCCCAAACCATCTAAGCCGACTTTTCTCAATTTTAGTCACTAAGTCTTCTTTTATACCACAACGTTCTCCTATCACACTATTTCTTACTTTGTCTGTTTCAATCCGCTCATACTTCTCAACGCTCTCATCACCGCATTTATTTTACTTATGTGATTCTTATTCCATACCCAATTTTCACTACCACACATAAGTGTTGGTACCAACACTCCTGCATGCACAACCAGTCTGGCCCTTTGATACACTATCTGGCTATTCATAAAGCCGTGCAGAGCACCATTTATCATATTCCCTGCATTCACTCTCCTTTCAATATCACCTTCACATATTTCATCTTTTGCAATTTTAGATCCAAAGTATATAAATTATTTTACCTCTTCCACTTGTTCCCCATCTATCAAAATATTGCCATTCATCATAGATTCATCTCTTTCAAAACGCATAACTTTCGTTTTGTTTACATTCACTTTCATTCCTTTTCTTTTTTAAGCTTCATTTAAAATATTTAGATTTTTAAAACACACAACTAATTATATTAGTGGTCGTCCAGTCGAAACTCGACCATAATTCATTTAGATTATGAACTGTTTTTAGGATCTATTGTCAAAGACTTTACTCAAAAGAACTTGTTGCAATATTCTATTTATATAAAAATAAGTCCATATTTCCCTCTGTCTCTGATAATTCTTTTGTTTTTCTCTTTGTTATAGTCATGAGAAAGTTCGTGTAAAAGAAAAACTGATAGTTATTTAGAATGTCTGAAATTAAACGAAACTTAACTACCATAATAACTTTTTTAATGCAACCTCTTTAGTACTTTTGACAATAAATCCTTTTCTAATGTAACCTTATGACGTTTGATATAATTGTCAGCGATTGACAGATACACTTTATGTCAAATATGGTTTTTTTATGGGTTTTGGGTGGTTAATGCACGCGTCGGAGGGAAAAAATTGGGATTTTCAGGAGTGACAAAACCCTGAAAGTTTTGGTTTTGTCTCTCTGACGCGTGTATTAGCCACCAACGCTCAATTCGAAAAAAAAAGTCTCCTGTGTGTCTTTTCCACTTACGTGACATTGGCAGAGTGCGCAGTGCTGTTCTAGCACTACTATATGCCAAAATTTTAATAATAATAATAAGAAGAAGAAGATGTAGTTGGGGCAGTAAGACGGGCTCCGAACTGGAAAAGTCCGGGGCCCGACGGACTGCACCACTACTGGCTGAGGGGATTCTCGGCTTGCCATGCCACCTTGGCTCGACAGTTTCAGGAAGCAATGGCGCAGAAAGCGCTCCCGAACCTTTTTACCACCGGGATCACTCACCTAGCTCCTAAAACGAGCAATGCCGCTGACCCAACTAAGTACCGCCCGATAACGTGTCTTTCTTCAATCTATAAGACACTGACATCCATTCTGAGCCGCAAGATCTCGTATCACATCGACGAGAATAACATCATGTCTGTGGCTCAGAATGGATGTCGGGGCGGTAGTCGCGGCACGAAGGAGCTCCTCCTCATTGACAGCGTCGCGGGCCAACTGGTTAAGCGCAACCGTCGCAATTTCTCAGCCGCATGGATCGACTACAAAAAGGCATTCGACTCGGTGCCTCATTCATGGCTCCTGAGGGTCCTCGAGTTGTACAAAATCGACGGTACACTTCGAGACTTCCTTGGAGAATGTATGAGGCAATGGAGCACGATCCTCTGTCTCCATGGCGAGCGACTGACGGCTGCCGATGACCGAATCAGGATACGGAGAGGTATTTTCCAGGGCGACTGTCTGAGTCCTCTATGGTTCTGCTTGTCCCTAAACCCCCTCAGTTTTCTGCTGGAGAGGTCTGGGACGGGCTTTCAGTTTCGGAGGGGAGGGGCTAGGGTACCTCACCTTCTCTACATGGATGACCTCAAGCTGCTAGCACCCAACGCACCACGCTTGCAGGAGTTGCTGAAGATCACCAGTGACTTCAGCAATTCCATCAGGATGGAGATGGGGCTAGATAAGTGTGCGGTCCTTCATGTGGAGAGGGGACAGGTATCCCACTCGGCCGAGATCAACCTCGAGCCGACCCAGCTCAAGACTCTCTCCGAGACTGAAACATACCGGTATCTGGGCATGTCCCAATGTATGGGGGTGAAAGAGGCAGACATGAAGCAGTCAGTTTGCGAGGTATTTTATGGGCGCCTGACAAAAATTCTTAAGAGTTATTTGTCGGGAGCTAATAAAATCCGAGCGTATAACGGCTGGGTCATGCCTGTTCTCTTGTACACCTTTGGCATACTCAGATGGACTCAGACCGAGCTTGACGCCTTGGACAGACGAGTCCGCACGACTATGACTTTCCATCGCATGCATCACCCGAAGTCCTCCGTTATGAGGCTGTATATACCCCGGAAATGTGGTGGTCGAGGCCTACTTAGTGCTAAGACCATGCATAACCGGGAGATATCCAGCCTCAGAACGTATTTTGAGACGAAGAGGGAGAGCCCGATGCATCTGGAAGTCATAGAATGTGATAAAGGGCTCACTCCCCTATCCTTGGCCAACGAGAATTGGCAGAGACCGGCGGTGCTAAGCACCTCTGACAGGGAGGCCGTATGGAAGGGGAAGGAAATGCATGGACGGTTTTTCAAGGCTCTACACGAGCCTCACGTAAACCGAAAAGCCTCCGTGCAATGGCTGCGCTTCGGGGACCTCTTTGGGGAAACCGAAGGATTTGTCTGTGCGATACAGGATCAGGTGGTCAAGACGAGGAACTATCGAAAGTACATTCTGAAGGATGGCACTCACGACATATGTCGAGCTTGTCGCCATCCCGGCGAGTCACTCAGACATGTGCTTTCGGGATGTTCCGCGCTTGCCAACACTGAGTATCTCCACAGACATAATCAAGCGGCCAAAATCCTTCATCAAGAGCTCGCCCTGATGTACGGTCTTCTTGATGAGAGACTGCCGTATTATAGGTACCAGCCGGTGCCAGTACTCGAACGCGACGGTGTCCGACTCTATTGGGACCGGTCCATTATCACGGACAGGACCATACTGGCCAACAAGCCTGATATCGTGATAATGGACCGGGCACAGTCTCGGGTGTTTTTAGTGGATATCACGATCCCGTATGACGAGAATCTCGTGCGAGCTGAGACAGAGAAAAAACGTAAATATCTGGATCTGGCGCACGAGATTACCGCCATGTGGGGAGTGGGATCCACTGAAACCATCCCAATCGTAATATCTGCGAATGGTCTGATCCCAGTCAGTCTCGCTCACCATCTGAGACGACTGGGGTTCCGTGGCAGTTCGCTCGCAGCAAGGATGCAAAAGGCGGTGTTGCTGGACTCGGCTAGGATAGTCCGGCGGTTTCTCAGCCTGTAGCCCTGACCCCCGGCCGTTTGGTCTCCCTGCCGGGGTGTATCCTCCGCCCGTTATATTTATATATTTAATTGTTTATGTATGCCCATGTATTATTTGATATCTCTGTATTTAAGTAATTATTATAAAATACCTTATATATAATATAAATATATATTTTGCGTAAACGGGCGTGAGTGTCAAAGTAGGATGATAATAATAATAGCTATATAGTTGGTTGAGGTTAAGTTATTATGAAACTGATCATATTTTCCATCACAAAAACCGTACAATCTCCTACGTGCCTTCTCTAATAAACTTGACACTGGCAAAATAATCTGTGCCTAATTGGCACATCTGAAAGCCACTAAACAAAGAAGAAGAAGAATGTCAAATACGTGGTAGTGTGTATAATTATTCTGAATGCGTGTGTTTATATTGTTTTAAGGTATTTTTAATGCATAATTAATTAAAAAAATATTATCATTGTGCACTCCTTCTCTATATAAACTATAAGTTTGGGAAATTTCGTAGTTTTAAGTAATTTTCGTAAAAAGTTATATGAAGTCTTCGCTTTTCTTACATAAAATCTCCTAAGTCGAATTACCAATAACGCTGTATTTATTTCGGCAACACTTGCTTTTCTTCTATTATGCAATTCAAATTCAAATCACGTGTATTATTCTAAGCTCTGTCTGTACTGTTGTACTATTTGGACTTAATTATGAATTACGAATCCAAATACGGCGTGACTACCGTTCACTATATGTATGTCTGCCTTTCTTTCGTGTACTATCGGACCTGTGCTTTGAACAATATTACAACGGTAACAGATTTTATTCACGACTAGCAATGCCCCGCGGTTTCACCCGCAAAGAAAGTATACTAAATCGAACTATAGATTTCGTTTACATAAAAGTTTCTTCATAATCTAATCAATATATAACTAATATATTTTTAAATTCGTAAACAACATTTACGTAGAATGTCCTCTTTTATGTTTTGTGTTCTTGTCTTTCTTTTTTTTTTTCTTTGTTGTACAATTTACCTGAAATGGTATAAAGACGAGGAAAATAATGATGTCGTCTACTGGTGTTGAAAATTTCTTGATTTCAAAGAGGTAAAAGTAAAAAAGTAAAGTAAGTAGCAGCCCATTAATGTCCCACTACTGGGCACAGGCCTCCTCACTCCGAAGAGCGAGGGTTTTTAGAGCATAGACCAACCACGCTGCTCCAGTGCGGATTGGCAGGCATAGTACACAAGTGCACTCTCATGGGACGGGAATCCGATACGACCGGAGAGAGATCAGGCGCAGGACCGACGGCTTAACGTGCTCTCCGAGGCTCGGGGGTGGATCACACCGCCAATTTTCTTACTTCGAGCAAATATTGAGAAAATCTTAAATAGAAGACTCAATATTGATTTTTGAAGTGGCCCGACCCGGCACTCGAACCCAGGACTTCATATCTGTAGTCGAACATGCTAACCACTAGACCAATGAGGCAGTCAGACCAATGAGGCAGTTCAAAGAGGTAATGAAAGAATTTTATAATCGCTTCAGTAATTGTTAGCTTCATAATAATTAAATCATTGGTGTCCTTGGAATATCAGCTAACTCGCCAGTCGCACGCCCAGTTATAAGGGTCGCTGCAATTTTCTTTAACATTTTAAAATTAGTCATATCTTTTGAATGGAAAGTCCGATTTTAATCATTTAAAAAGTATTTTATAGGTATTGAAACGGTCTTTAATAGGATAAAGATAAATATTACAGTGGTATGAATAATATGATTAGATTATTGTCGGCAATATTATTAACTTTTATAATGTGAATAAGTAGTTTTAGTGGCCTAAAAACAGTAGTTGGACATATGACATCTGGGATTTTTTTATAGATATTAATACGTTCTACAATATTGTAGAATATTTTCTTGTTCTATCATCAATAGTTTCCGCAGCGCACACGATGATAGATTGTATGCTAGCAAGTTTTTCACACCTTGGGTTACAGTAATGCATTTTTATTAAGGATCCCCACTTTTTTATAGAAAGTAATGTAACCCATATACCCAATTAAAATGCAGCTTTCTAATGGTGACAAAAAATTGGAAATCGGTCCAGCAGTTTCCGTGTGAAAATGTTACAAACACTCATACAGATATATTATCTTATATATTATAAATCTTTCCTCTTTATTATATTAGCGTAGATAAGTGATTAATGGTCTAATATTGAATTTCATACGTTAATATATGTTATATGAATACATGCACATTTTCAGAGAGGTTACATTCATTAAAAAAAATAATGGTTATAAAATGCACAACCTTGAAACATTAACATAACGTGTATGTAACGAATTACAAACTCAAAAAGTACTGGACCGATTTTAATAATTCTTTCTTCATTAGAAAGCTACATTATCATTGAGTAACATAGGCTATATTTAGTACTAGATTAGTATAGAAATCTTTAGAAATTTCTATTAAAACCAATCGAAGGTGTAACAAAATTAGCCATATAATGTCTTTCATCGCATACGCTGTGAAGAGTATTAATGATAGGACAAAAAAATGTTCGACAATATTATAGATTATATCAATATCTACAAAAAACTTCGCGAGACCATATGTCTAACTATTGTAGTTACGTCACTATGACTACTTTTTTACATTTAACAAATTGATAGAAATGCCGATCAAAATCAGACCGTGTTATCCATACCATTTATACATTTTTATGCAAATAAATAATTTAATATTCAAGACTATCTTAATACCAGATGATTACTTTTTGAATTATTGAAATCGGATTTTCCATTCAAAAGATACATGAAATTGAAATAAAAATACATGCCGGTGGCGGCCGCCACGCAGCGCATCGAGTAACTAATTCGACGAGAGAGGGACAGTGCGGAGAAGGGGGTGCACCATTATGAACTAGGTAGCCGGTCGGCTCCTTACGCAGTGGACTCAAGCGACATTGAATATTTCGAGTTTTTTTAACACATTTTTATGCTTCACTTAAAAAGTTCTTTTCGGAGCTGCTTAGTTTTAGTTTTGCGAATTTATTTATGTCTACCCGTGCGAAGCCGGAACGGGCCGCTAGTCTATAATATCAAAATGACTTCAATATTTCTCATAATATCAACCAGTAATGAAAGTTGTACTAATGTACTTAGATTGTACACTTGCATCTAATTTATAAATGAAACAGCAGCAAATCAAATGTAACAGTGAAAGTCGATTTGAACGTAAGTGACTACAAAAATAAAAACGAGAGGTTTTGAGATCGCACTATTCGAGATTTCAGAGTTCCATAGATGTTATATTGTACTAGCTACATTCACGTAAACTAAACACAGTTATTGGACTAAAGACTTAGATTATAGAAGTACATTTTTGATATATTAGGCCACAGTAAAAAAAAGAAAGCAGCAGCCCTCCTCACTCCGAGGAGTGAGGGTTTTTAGAGCATAGACCCACCACGCTGCTCCACTGTGGAGTGGCAGGCATAGTACACAGGTACACTTTAGTCCTTCACTCTCATAGTCCGATGTGTCGGGAATAACGGTCGGCTTAACGTGCTCTCCGAGGCACGGGGGTGGATCACACCGCCAACTTCCCAACTTCGGGCAAATATTGAGAAAATCTTAAAGAAAACTCAATATTGCTTTTTGAATTGGCCCGACCCGGGACTCGAACCCAGGACCTCATGTCTGTAGTCGAACATGCTAACTACTAGATCAAGGAGGCAGTTTGGCCACAGTAGTACCACTGTTTAGTCTTTTTTGCGTTGGGAAACGCCTTTACGGACCCCGATGAAAGAATTTCTCCAATCGGGAGTGTGGGACTCGTAGATAACAGAATACCCACTAAAACCCAGCGGAACCCTTCTCATTCATGAGAGAGATCACTAGAGGTTCCCTAACAAAATTCCACTTAGTTACCTGGATGACACCGACTATGAGGACTTACCACTCAATAGGGTGAAGCATGAATCGCAAACGTGCGCCTTCAGGCACCAAGCCTCCTCCAACGGCGAGGGAGGGCTTCAGCCGCTCATTTGCAGGCAAAAGTAGGCAATCGCTTTCCACCCAATTTCACTGATCTCCTCTAACCAGCGACAATATGATGTCACTGGGGTGCCCACGTTAGACACTCCGTCAGGGTATGGTGCGCCGAATCAACTGGAGGCCCATACTCATGACAGGCGGGCGTCTTCTTACGACCAACGACCCGGTTGCCGAAGCTACCATGGCCGGTCAGCATCTGCACCAGACGGTATGAGAGAGATCCGTGCCCCCTGGTGGGCCGATTGTCCAGGAGAGGTCGGATCGTCTCCACCATGACCATACCCGCAGTTGGAGACCCCATCTTGCCTCCATTTTTCGATCAGAGCTCTGACAGCGAGAGCCCTGATCCTCCGGACCTGATCATCGTAAGAGTCACCGCCTTTGGAGGCTCTTGTAACTACCTTACACTGTTAGGCGACTGCAAGGATTTCCGCCCCGCAAATTACTATTTAGTCTATAAGGCTATTGTAATTTGTGTAAATAAACCTTTATTTTGACACAAATATTTCAAGGTCAAACGTCAAAAAATCGTTTCTTACAGATTTATTGTAAATATCTCGTTTCCTATGGGCTTTTTAGTATTTATAGTTATTATAAATATTGTAAAGGATTAAATTCTCTACAACTTTTGCTTACACAATTTTGTTATATCTTGAATAATATTCGAGATAAAAAGCAGAGCGCGCGCAGTTTGCAACTATTTAGTTTAATTCAAGGTCAACCCATTGTGCCAATTAAAAACACGCCATATAAACTTTAAAAATTACCTATAAATATGTATTTCTAACAAATTTGAATTTTTTAGTAGCTATTACGTTATAATTTTTTGAATTAACATAAGATTATTCTCTTTTAAATAAAAAACATAAGCAAATTGTTGCCAAATGGGCACAGATTTGAAATACATCATTTACAAAGAAATTCTGCCTTGTATATATATAACTTTATCAATAAATCAAATTTACACCATTTGAATATACTTGACTGTAAAAAGCCGTCATCAAATACCTTCACCAACTAAACTACGATGAAACAGAAAACCTACTTACCACAATAAAATGATAAATTTTTACCGCTATTATTCGAAAACTTTTCACATTATAACAGAGGTGTACCCCTATGGGAATGAAGCGTGATGCTATGTATGTATATAGAAATATTTCGTTGTAGTTTTAAGTAAAGTGAACTGACTGCAGCAAGACCCAACAGACACCTTTGCCAAAAGAAGTTCGCTCTAAAAATAAAAGAGTAAGTAGCAACTTATTAACATCCCACTGCTGGGCACAGGCCTCCTCACTCGTGGGGCAAGAAATATACGACATAAAAAGCTCGCTTTGATATCTAGATTATTATAACTTATCACAAAAACAACTTATATCAAAGTTTTCTTTGTTTATGTACATAATTAACTTAAACATAAAATAATATGTCGTGATTTATGAATTCACTAAACTTAATTATCGTTGAAATAGTTTGTATAGCTTATTGTTTATACTTCTCTCTATTGTCCTTAAGGTCTATGGTAGGCTATAGTAGCCTGTAACTTTCATTGTAAAGTAGCCATGTTAATTGTAATCGAAGGACAAGTGCGTATTATCGAAACAGTTAAAGTGTAGCAAAATTAAAAGTGCGTTCAAAGTACACATGTCAGAAGTAAAACTTCTTTGGAAAACCAATTTACAAGTCTTGTTTATATTTATACAAATATAAAACTTTAGATTTCCGAGACTTAGAGTGTGGGAAAAAGGAAGATATCTTAGGAATTTAATGAATTTAATTGTCATTCAAATATTAAGTGACGAAAATTAATACAAATAATTGATTGAAATATTTAAAAATGAATCGCAAAATGTGTTGGTAAGCGCATAACTCACCAACGTCTGGACCAATATTGCTAATTTTTTTTAAATGTTCTTTGAAGTCCAAGAATGGTTTTTACGGTGAAAAAAAGTTTGAATAATTGCAGGGGAAATCCCGTAAAAACAGCCCTTTTCTGTTTTCTTACTAAAATGTAGAGCCAATTTGATTTTTATTGCTATTAAGTAATATTCATATTATATTACAAGTACTCACTGTTGTCTAAGCAAGAGTCAATTTGCACTTTATTACCGCTGCGCAAAGTTCAAAATCAATTGAATAGTCAAAAGATGTAAGAGCTTATTATTACTGCTGACAGAACGAAGTCTGTCGGGTCTGCTAGTTGTAAATTAAACTGAATTAGAATAAATACGCTGTACATCATCGTGATGCTACTCACGCGTTTCATTCGTAAAAAAATTACTTTCATGCGCAATAACTTTGTATTTGTATATTTTTATACACGGACGGAGGAGAATGAAATTTCTCATACTTATAGTTTATATAAAGAAGGAGTGCTTATTGATAATATTTTTTTTTAAATATGTCTAGAAAATACATTAAAACAATAAACATAAGCATTCAGCATATATATGCAAATCTGTCAATCGCTGACAATTATGTCAAACGTCATAAGGCTACATTAAAAATAGAAATTTTAACAAAAAAAGAACCGCCTTCAAACAAACTTACAAATGACATCGACTCCGAATATAACAATTCGACAAACACTATAAAAGAATACGCAATTATTTCTCACTTTTTAGAGCATATTAATGTATTTGTTTTGAAGGCGGTTCTTTTTTATTTAAATTTATATTTATTTTTTAGTAAATCTGAAATAAACAAACAAATTTGTCTCAATGTATGTACACCTAAAACGCGTTTCTCATGAGATAACACCGTTTAAATGAAACAACTTTTGAAAGTTAAATTTACATTAATATCGCCACACCTGGGATCGAACCCGAAACCCTTATACCACCGCTTCACACATAATTCACCTTTCAAATATTGCAATGTAGCAACAAACGTAAGGTCTTTGGCATTTGATTACAGTCAGTTATAGATTATGCCAAAAATCACACTGTTACTGTAAGCCGTTGAGGACTTCCATTGATCTTCATATTTAACTACGACTAGCACTTGACCATACCGAAGTTACGGTAGGTAACTCAAATATCTGGACAGCCTATAGAAGATCCTACCGAGTATTGTTGATTTGCTCCTAAGAATTGAAGAATTCCGTCACTTTGTCATGGATTCCATCATCAGAACCTAACGAAACTATCACAAAACAATCCTTGAAGAATACCTTTTCTAATAAAAAAACAATCATCGAAATCGGTTGGCGTGATCTTGAGTTATTTGTCCATTTGTCCATTTAAAACTTCTGATGATTTATGTAACTTTATTAATTTTCCTTGCCTTGAACTGCCTCATTGGTTTAGTGGTTAGCATGTTCGACTACAGACATGAGGTCCTGGGTTCGAGTCCCAGGTCGGGCCACTTCAAAAAACCAATATTGAGTTTTCTATTAAGATTTTCTCAATATTTGCCCGAAGTTGGGAAGTTGGCGGTGTGATCCACCCCCGTGCCTCGGAGAGCACGTTAAGCCGTCGGTCCTGCGCCTGATCTCTCTCCGGTCGTGTCGGATTCCCGTCACATCGGACTATGAGAGTGAAGGAATAGAGAGTGCACTTGTGTACTATGC
>JACTOM010000880.1:11313-38392 GCA_015832385.1 Elymnias hypermnestra | reverse complement strand
ATCTAAGCATACCTTTCTCAATTTTAGTCACTACGTCTTCTTTTATACCACAACGTTCTCTTATCACACTATTTCTCACTCTGTCACTCAGTTTTAATCCACTCATGCTTCTCAACGCTCTCATCTCTACCGCATTTATTTTACTTTTGTGATTCTTCTGCCATTGTAATAATATCTTGCACTATATGTTTTAACTATAATTATTTTAAATTATTTATCATTGTAATATGCTATGTTTGCAACGCTCTGACGGGGCTTCACTTGTACTTGTACATACTGAAAGCAACAAATAAATAAATAAATCTGTTTCAAATAACTCCAAAAACCCTCTCTCATATGAATGAGGAGAGCTATGCACAATTGTGGGAAGTTAAAGGCTGTTATTTTACCTTTTTAACCTATAAATTTACTGATGATACAATGACACAACATCTTTTATCCTGGTATGGACATGTCATGAGAAGGGAGTGAAGCCATGTATGCAAGAGGGCCCTAAATATGATGGTAAGCGGCTGGGCCGGGAGAGGCCGACCAAAAAAAGTGTAAATGAACTGTGTAAAAGAAGTGTGAATGAAGAAATGACAGCAGATACACTAAAGTGGCGAATGGAAACATGCTATGCCGATCCCACCTAGTGGGATAAGGGAAAGAAAACGATAATGGGATTGGTCTTTTAATCGTGGTGGAATTTGTCTTATAATGGCGATGGAATTTATGTTTTATTGGTGATGGGATTGGACTTTTAATGGTGATGAAATTACCTTTTATTGATAATGGAATTGATATCATAATGGTGATGGATTTAGTCTTTATTGGTAATGGCATCGGTCTTTCATGGTGATGGAATTAATCTCATAATGGTGATGAATTTGGTCTTATAATGGTGATGGAATTGGGGTTTTAAACGTGATGGAATTGATCTTTTATTGGTGGTGAAACACTATGCTGTTCCATTTCAGGTTCGCATGAATAGTACACAAGTTCACTCTCATAGTGGAATTTCATGGAAATCCAAACACTCACGGAGAGAGACCATGCTTATGACCGACGGATTAACGTACTCTGCGAGGCACGAGGGCCAACAACACAACACAGAGCAAATATTGAGAAAAGCTTAATAGAAAACTCAATATCGACTTTTGAATTCCATCCCAGGATCTCATGTCCGCGGTTGAACATGCTAACCACAAGACCAATGACGCAGTTTCAAAATACAATATAAATGTTGCTAATTGTTGTTGTTGTTGAAAATGCTGTTTTTGTAAATATTGTTCCATATCTTTTAAAGATAACAAACATTTTGTTGTCTAAATGGCTACTATTTCGATCCTATTACCAACATAACTTGTAAACTTACAGTTTGTTCGCGTTAAGAATACAGGGAGTCATCATTTTAGACCTGCGCGAAATCTTCAACTGGTTACTGTGATATTGACGGGGCTGGACTAGAATGATGACTCACGACATTCTTAACGCGAATAAACTGTAATGGCTATATTTGACGATTTGAAAGTGCTGTAAAAGCGTATTTGGGTGAAAAAAATTGACAACCTATCGATTTAAAGATCTCAGCTCATTATCATCCCACAGCTGGGGAAAAGCCTCCTCACTAATAGGAGAGAGAGTTTTTAGAACATAGATCCACCACAACGTGTGTGCAGGCTTTTTTCCAAGGTATTCAAATTAAAATAAGAAAAGATTGTTAATATTAAAGTAATTTCATCGGTCTGTTTATTTTAAAAGTGAAATTTCTATCATCCACGCTCTGTTGGTTTGTAAACAGACATAATTTATGCAGTTGGTATGATGGTACAATTTCGGATAATCTTGTGGTGGTCAGCTTGTTCGGCTCGTGCGTGCCTCGTAGAGCACGTTAAGCAGTCTTGTGCCTGGTCTCTCTCTGATCGTGTCGCATTGCCGTCACAAAAGAGTACACTTGTGTTATTATTATAGTTTCCGGTTGGTCGATGGAAAAGGCCTTGCTGGTGCAGAAACCCTGGATTCGATTAGCAGCGAAGTCAATTTAGGAAATCGCGATTTTCTAATTGTTTGTACGTTTGTCTGTTCCAATGTAGCTGGTTACCACCTTATCAGCAAAGACGTACCGCCAAGCAAAAAGCTTTGTGTTCCTATACGATGCTGTGTAGAAACTATAACAAGCAAATTGCCCTCTTACCAGATTAGGCCTCGTTCTCTTCGGGGTAGGCAGAGACCACGTCCTTCCACTTGCCACAATCCTTGCACATTTCCTTCGCTTCTTTCAATCTCATTAAACCTTTCATACAAGTTCGTCGGTTTAGAGTGGTCTTGACTTGACTTATTAAAAATATCCTGGATTTGGTCTAGGAATCGTCGCCTTGGTCTTCTCCTTCCAACTTTCGCATTCACTCTTGACTCATAAATCCTTTTTGTCAGTCTCTTTTCATTCATTCTCTCTTCATGCCCAAACCATCTAAGCATACCTTTCTCAATTTCAGTCACTACATCTTCTTTTATAGCATAACTTTCTACTTCTTAAACGTTCTTTTATATCAGAACAAATAAGAAAAAAGTTGTTCCGCGTAAATCTGGAAGCCTTTTTTTATAAAAACAAAAGAAGCTTAAGTTACCTAACATCAGCTATCTGCCATTGAAAGTCCGGTCAAAGTCAGTCTAGCTATTTCAGAGGTTGCCTATAACAGACAAACAGAAAGGAAAAAACTTTAAAATGGATCTTTCGTTACTGCCTCATTGGTCTAGTGGTTAGCATGGACTACAGACATGAGGTCCTGGGTTCGAGTCCCGGGTCGGGCCAATTCAAATACCAATATTGATTTTTCTATTAAGATTTTCTCAATATTTGCCCGAAATTGGGAAGTTGGCGGTGTGATCCACCCCCGTGCCTCGGAGAGCACGTTAAGCCGTCGGTCCTGCGCCTGATCTCTCTCCGGTCGTGTCGGATTCCCGTCACATCGGACTATGAGAGTGAAGGAATAGAGAGTACACTTGTTGTGTACTATGCCTGCCAATCCGCAGTGGAGCAGCGTGGTGGGTCTTTGCTCTAAAAACCCTCGCCCCTTGGAGTGACAAATATTATCTAAGTAAAAACTTGTATGTTTGTACATACGCAAGTAGGTATCTCAGAAATACAAGCACTAATTATAAGCAGGCGAAGTTTAGTCATGGAAAACACATTATTAATGGATTACATTTATTATATAATTAATCACTTAATAATACGAAAAATGCTTTCTAATAGAAGTGAAAGTTAAAATTCTATGATTCTATTAATACGTTATTAGATAAATCTAGATTATATATAATAAAATATCAATAAAATTATTTTGGAAAGTGTGCTTTTATAGATCACCGATACCTATACAATGAAATGGCTAATAGAATGCTTAAGATAATGTTTAATTTTGTAGTTAAATGAGGAAGTACCACACAAAACTTATGGAGATGAAGTCAGTGACATCAGCTATTTTATTATAAGAAATTTACCCATAATGTATGTGAGACTAGCCTTCAACTATAAAGCTCGGGCTATCTAATTCACAAAGTGTTTTTAGAGCTAAAACCCTTCAAGTTGCTCCAACGCTGTTGAATACACTATTTGACGGTGAACTGCATCCACTTGCTACTACTGTCGTTAAAGGGCAGAACATAGCTCAAAGTCTTTCTTTAATCTCAAACCCTAGCCAGAACCCCGGCCACTAGCATTGAAGGCTGGATGTTTTCGTAACATGTGACACCTTGGAGTAAGAGATCCGGAAAGTAGTGACCAGCTATATGATGCAAAGATGGAGAAGGGCGTCCATGTCCACATCACCTTATAGTGAGAGGAACGTACGGTTGGACAGCCTCGCTTGCCCAATTTTGGACAGGCACCGCAAATTTAGACAATATCAGATCAATATGAGACCATCAAATCAGATGTAGAAACCATGACGGATAAACTACCTTTGTATCTGTATTTATTGCTTGGGAATGATTTTAGGCAAGCCGAATGAAGTTATAATCGACCCGGCAACGTGGATCCCCATGGAAAGCTAGAATACCCACTAAGATCCAGCAAAACCCTAACCGACAAAAAGTTTGATTAAACTGGAGCAGGTGGGCAGACGTAGGTCTATCTTTCCTCAACCCCCTATTGCGGAGAGGGGCATCAGTCGCAGTATTTTTCTCCAACGAGATTTCTTCTGCGTTTACGACTCAGATAACACCTTTCGAAACAAGATACTATATCAAGTTCATTTTTGATCCTGCATGGAGTACTACAGCCACCTTTGGGACGGTTCGCCCAAGTATCAGCTTGATGCCTTGGGTCACCGTATTTGGAGAATCATAGGCGACAGAAAATTCGAGCGAGGCATGGCTAGTCTGCACCATCGACGAAGCGTTACATGCCTATCGGTATTCTACTGGATATATTTCTCCGTCTCCTTTTTACTACATAACATCTAGACATAGTAGCGATTGGCATCCGTTACTGGTGGATATCTCACGACTCCGCACAAAACGTTTCGACCAATCGTTTCCAATCTTCACCGCAAAGGAACGGAATGCCCTACCAGCTTCTGTATTCCCAGTCTCCTATAATCCGGGTATTTTTAAAGTCAAGGTGAATAAGCACCTCTTAGCCAAGCGCTTGACGATTGTACATGAAAAAAAACCTCACTTGCTTCCGGCAGTAGATCTAAGTACAGCAGCTCCTCAACCTCCTCTGGTGGAAAGGGGTATTAGTCACATCTACTTTGTCCCTTAAGATTGCCTCCATCTTGCACGACGATAGACTCACAGAATGAGGATATCCCTACACTATACAGCTCCGCCCGGAAAAAATATGGTGTATGGGTATGGCAGAAGAATCACAAAAATAAAATAAATGCGGTAGAGATGAGAGCATTGAGAAGTATGTGTGGATTAAAACTGAGCATCAGAGTAAGAAATAGTGTGATAAGAGAACGTTGTTGGTATAAAAGAAGATGTAGTGACTAAAATCGAGAAAGGTATGCTTAAATGGTTTGGGCATGTAGAGAGAATGAGTGAAAGGAGACTGACAAAAAGGATTTATGAGTCAATACTGAATGCGAAAGTTGGAAGGGGAAAACCAAGTCGAACGTTCATGGACCAAATCCAGGACATTTGAAATAAGGGCCAGGTCAAGAGTACTCTAAACCGACGAACTTGTATAAAAGGTTTAATGATAATGAAAGAAGCGAAGGAGATATGCAAGGATCGTGGCAAATGGAAGGACGTGGTCTCTGCCTACCCCTATGGGAATGAGGCGTGATGCTATGTATGTATGTGTATCCCATCTAAAAAGGCCAACGAGGCCTCCGATAATTAATCATGACTTTCAAATAGGAAAAAAAACATAACAGGAGAATAAGAAATTTATCTAGGTAAAGGGACTTTCGTTCACAGGGTCTTGTTTAGAAACTTGTTCGAAACCTGTGTTCAGTTGCATATCTACTAGCCTCTATACATTGACCGGATTGGATTTCTCCTGTACACTATAATTTGTAACGCTATTCTATTAGATAATGTACCGCGAATCTGTATTATTACTTGCTTTTACTTTTTGAGACTTAATAAATACAAAGATTGCTACAATTTGTTTAACGAAGCTCTATTCTTAATTGATGTCTACTGTCTATTGCCTATCTGAGAAATTGTTACTGAATAAATACGATTTATTTACAGTACCTTTACAACTCCATTGCCCTTTCTTTTAAAGGGTGATTCTGCAAAATATCAAATATATCAAAATTTATCACAATCGATTCAATAATTTAAGGGTGAAATATATTTTAACTATCATTGTTTTGATATCTTGTATTGTGTCACCTCTAGAACTTTTTCTCGGTGTTTCTTATATGAACATTGGTTAAACTATACTGTTAATATTGTTCTAATAGTATTTATGACGAGTTTATCTATTTCACATAAGGCTAAACCATATTTCTTCTTTAAATGTATCAATTTTTTTATTTGCATTATTTGTGTATCTATCTCAAAGATATGAATACTAAATCCAAAAACATGCTAATTGAGGTTGTGTGTTTAATTGCCAAATTTAGGAAATTGTATTTCCTAATTTATCTGTATCCAGATTTGTGGGAAGCTTCCGCCTTTGTTGAGATGTGGAGCCAAAAGAAATCACATTACCAGTTTAACGAAAAATCATGTTGGACTTCATCATCTGGTGTAATTACAGCCTCAAGACTTCATCTATTAGCAAACGACCCTTAATTAATTACAATAAAAATTATGTGATTACTATCTATAAATAAAATACTTGACTTCTTCTAAAGCCAACTCATACTTGCTGATATCCCAGGAAATATTCGAAAATGGCACAAAAATGCCCTATCTATACCCAGCATTTGCGCTTGGCAAACGTTAGTTGTTGAGCAAGTAAGCGCGTGTCTTTATTATTCAATTTACTATTATTCTTTACATTGTGTTTTGTCTTTATCGAAATAAGCATTGTCTTTTTCTATATTTATAAAAACCAAGTCTATTACAATTCTATTGCGAGTGAAACTTTATTAAATTCTTTAGTAAAAACTATTTATCGAATCAACAAAGTCCTATTTAGTAAAAGTCGCGAACAGATTGATGATTGCAAAGTAAAGATGTAAAAGGCTAATTGATATTAGATTGAACAAGTAGGTGTTTTAGATATGAGAACTAATTCTACGCAAACAAAATCACAGGCATGAGTAAGTTTTATTATATAATGTACCACGAATAAAAAATGAACGTCTGTTGCATTAGAATGAATGTGAAAGTTATTTTGTATGTTCGTAGTGGTAAAAATTCATTGTAAAAATACTGCTCTATTAACGGACACGCGTTGAATAGAAGTGATTCACACTTCTTTTTATAACGGTAGCCTATTTTTAAGTTATACGAAGCATTATAAATCTTTTTACCTATTATTCTTTGGCATTAAAAAGCACTTCCTGTTTATTGAAAGAGACGCTAACGAATTTTTTATTGTAGACTAGAATTTGTTAAATGTTAATTTATTTGTAAATACAATTGCAATTTTTTAAAAGAAATACAATAATACAAACTTAAAGAAGGAAAAAAGTACAACAGGTAGTCTTAAAAAGGAGATAGAAAGAGAGAAAGAGATCTTTCCCAAAGAGAAAGTATGTATTATATAGTAACAAATGAAAGTCAAAAAATAACATTGCAATGGCTAATCTCACTTGTAGTGATAATAAGGATTGGTACCACAAAAACAATGTTTTAAATTCAATATTTTATTTATTATTAATAACAATAAATAATCTTAATACTATATATTCGTCGTCTATCGTTCACAATATTAGGATTGCGAACGACAGACGAAGATCTGAATTCTCTTCTCACAACAGAATATGGCTTATAATCTAATAAATGCAAATACATATAACAATAGTGGTAAATAAAAACTTATGAGCCATTAATCCAGTCTTGAATAAAAATGCCTAATTTTGAAAATTGTCAAAAGAATAAATATTTTCGAAACATAGTTTTGAAACTTGTAATAATTTTAAAAAAACATATAACTATCTCTCTTGCACTAATTGTGTAACGTATGGCTAACGCTGCTTAAAAAGAGATAACGATATTATATGTCAGTGGCTACGCTTTTTTGCGCGTACTATCTCGCGTAAATTTCTATTAACCTGTGTCGACGCAATTTTAGAAGATAGTATCATAAAAAATATTGCAGAGTACTCGTATGCCGGGCATTATCTGATTTATTATGCTGGCTCTTACAGCAAGTATGTTGAGAGCAAAACATAAAACGTATTAATGCGTGTTTATTCTGATTCTCTATGGATGTGAATTGAAATTTTTACAAAAACAAACACTGCAACGCATTCTGGGTATTCGCTAGATAAATATAAATTATATAAAACATTTTAACTTATTTAAAATCAAAAATGTTTCGTATAACTAGTCATTATGCTGACATATTTGTTTTACTATCAAATCCTGTTTACTTTGATGTGTCGTCCATATTGTTCAGGGAATACATTAATTCGTCAGAAACTTAGTCAGAAATCGTGGCATCGTTGTCGGATCTAGCCCATGGGGATAAGAGAGGACCAGTTGGTGGCCATGGAGCTGGCAGAGCTGGTGCTGGCAACACCTCAGTACGTGGGTGTAACACTAACGGAGCTGGTGCCACCGCTGTAGAGAACAACCTCGAGACCGCCTGTACAAAAGTATTAACAGATAAAATATATTCAAAGAAAACAAGAGGTAACATTTAGCAAGACTGTTGAAGGGTGTTGATATGTATATTTGCAGATCTGCCGTATACATATGGTAAGGAACATACCGAAGCTTAGTTACCTCAGTAACTAAGCTACTGCCTGTTCCACTTCTTTTAACAATATTTAGTCATTGATAAACATTGAGAATAGAAGTGGGGTTAGGATACTACCCTGCGGAACACCCTCTAGCATTTGACACCAAGAGGAGTAATAATTATAATTACGTATGCACTGTTTATGATTTGTCTATACAAATAAATAAAATTTTCGGTAAAAGTTGGACTGACTTAGAAGGGACTTTTAGTGGCAGATAACAAAGTTGCAAGAAGTAACTTTAAAAAAATTGCACCCGAAATTACTCTGGTAATACCACGGGAAACAGCTGGTAATATAAAAATATATTGAAACAATACTTAAATTTTTGTAAAATCTGGTTGTAAACTATCCACATGCCAAATAATAGCTATTTTACATGATTAAGTAACGAACATCCAATAGACGACGAAAGATATTGACGTACGATACAACATTACACTATATCACCTCGTCATCGTTAGACAGCCCATTTATTAAGAAGGAGGTTATAAAACATCACGTCACGACGAAAAGAAGCTAAGCATCAATGAATAATGTTGCGATATATTTTTCCTTTTTGAGAGCTACCGTTGCATGCGTAGCATAAATGGTTACAGTTACATATCCGTCATGTATGACGGTATTGCTCCTCTAAAAACTACCTAAACAAAAGTCCAAAGAAAGATAGTATATATCTATTTTTAACGTTCATTCATTGTACCCATTTTCATGTCAATCAAGTTTGTTCTCTCTCAATCCTCCAGACGCTATTCAGAGGGTGAGCGATGATTGGCATTTGACTGTAATCTCATTTAGTTGATACAGTCTAAAATAAAAACCCTTACGTGAAAAAAGGTAATTATTTCTTACCAGGTTAGGGATAAAGCAGTAACCATTTATTATTATACGTAATAATTTTTTGATGAATTGCAATTTTGATATATGTGGAACAAGTGGAAGATGTGAAGGAATTTGTATACTTTGGAACTAAATTTACAAAAGATGGAACATGTGAAATTGATATTAAAAGGAGAATGAATGCAGGGAATATGGTAAATTGGGAAGAGTGTTGGTGCCAACACTTATCTATACTAGTGAAAGTTAAGTATTCCAAAAGACGCACAAAAGTAAAATATATGCGATTGAGATGAGAACGATGAGAAGTATGAGTGGATTGAAACAGAATGACAAAGTAAGAAATAGTGTGATAAGAGAAAGTGGTGGTATAAAAGAAGATGTAGCGACTAAAATTGAGAAAGGTATCCTTAGATAGTTTGGGCACGTAGAGA
Organism: Elymnias hypermnestra; assembly: GCA_015832385.1. Classification (NCBI taxonomy): domain Eukaryota; kingdom Metazoa; phylum Arthropoda; class Insecta; order Lepidoptera; family Nymphalidae; genus Elymnias; species Elymnias hypermnestra. The sequence goes on along the minus strand of JACTOM010000880.1, from coordinate 28,764 downwards.
GAATGTATAAAAGGAGACCGGCAAAAAGGATGAGTCAAGAGTGAATGGGAATATTGGATGGGGACGGCCAAGTCGAAAGTGCCTGGACCAAATCCAGGAAATTTTAAATAAGGGCCAGGACAAGAGTACTCTAAACCGATGAACTTATATGAAAGGGTTAATTAAAATGGAAGACGCGAACGACATACGCAGTGGAAGGACGTGGTATCTGCCTATCCCGAAGGAAATGAGGTGTGATGCTATGTATGTATGTAATACTAAACAGCCATACCGAATATAAATAAATCAGAAATGTACCTGGCTAACTGCTACAATGAGAAGTACGACACCAATGGCTAAATTCTTCACTGATATTACAGCCAGAGCCATCAAAAGTGTTGATATAACACCTAAAGTAAACATCACGGGGAGGAAGATAAAGGAAAGTCGTTTCAATGCATTGTGTCCAAACGTACGGCCGACGTCATAATCTGAAATGAAATAGCAACATTTATTAATGTAGTATCGTCCAAAATTGTCGATCAGTGGCAAAAACTTATAATAATGCTATAGAACTACTTAAAAATCAAAGTTTTATTTATCCCTCCATTTGTATCCCTTCAAAAACCACTGGAGAAATTTGAATGATCACTGATTTATTGGACTCTTTTACATCAAAAGTAATAAAAAATAAGGATTAAAATATCGAATCAAATAAACACTCGAATTATATCGAAAAAAGATCACTTATGGAATCGTAACTTGAAGTTCTCGAAAACTTACGCAACGCGAAAAATATTTATTATGGACCAGTCAATGTGGCTCATTTGTAATATATGTAAATATTAACTTTATTTTTCCATACCTAGAGAGATATAAACTATTTTTAAATAGTAATAAACTAATTAAAGAAAATTAAATAATGGATAAAGTTGATTTAGAGATCGTAAATTATAATATGAAAGCTGTTATGCTAAAATTCATAGGGGACGGAAAATTTAAAGCGTAATCAGTATAAGAAATGATATATTGAGCTACGCGAGTTTTGATAATACTTTATACGCTTAGAAATCCATTTTACTAAGTCGAAGTAAATAAAAACAAAGACATAACAATACTAAATATTATTTCGTGATACAAATGTCGTGAAAACATTTTTATGGGTTTATTAAAAACGTGTTATTCAGACATTAGAAACTGAGATTTTTATTATTAGATAAATACGATAGCGTACTCTCTCTAGTAAAAGACACTGCTATAGTTGACTGATCGGGATAATTTGCATTTATTGGATCACGCAAAGAAACAAATACACCTGTTATTACTGTATATTGAAATCTACAGAATGTCTTACCGGTTAATTAATCATAAGAAAAGTTAATTAAAATTGCGATGAAGTTTCTAAGAAACACGTAAACAATATGCTTATATAAGTGTTAAAGAATTCAATTTAAAAAAGAAGTTAAGTAAGTAAACAGCCTATTAATGTGTCACTGTAGAAACAAGCCTTCTTAATCATAGGAGAGAAGGATTTTAGAGCATTAACCTACCAAGATGTTCTACAACTGGTTATCAGGGTACATGTACTCTAAAATTACGTCTGGGATATGCAGGTTTTACTCCAAGGAAAATAATGATGGATTGTAATGAATCAAGCAAGTAAGTCCCTTTATTATAAAACAAACTTAGTGGCTAGCCCAGGATTTGAATCCGTGACTTCTCTGAACAAAAATGCACGTATCTCACCCCAAAGCTTAACTTATCAGTATAAAGTTTACGTTATTTGTTTGGTCATTTAGTTTGTCTTGTCTCTTATACTTTATTTTATATTTTTATGGGTGGTGGTCATTAACAACTACCTAAGCCCGCGACTTCGTCTGCGTGTCTTTTGGCAACCAAATTTCAAGTCTCTGCGCCTTATGGTTCCAGAGCTATCGTGATGACCCAATGTTAATACCCTTGCAACCCTGCAATCCTTTCTTAGCTGTTCTCTACTCCGTAGAAGGAATATTCGTCAAATTTCAAGTCTCTACGCCTTATGGTTCCAGAGATATCGTGATGAGTTAGTAGATCCTTGGATATCTCTTTTACATATATAGATAAGATACCAAGTATTTGTAGATAATTAAAATTCTGTTTTACGACCTCCTACATGCCTTCTCCAATTTACGTGACACTGGCGAAATGGCGTGTGAAATCAACTTCAAGAAGAAGTAGATGATGAATATGACGTAAGTAAGATTAGCAAAGTTAAAGATACTATTTTATTGTAACGATTCAAAATTCTTATTGCAAAGGTCATTTATATAAACAAGAAATTGTGTAGGGCCTTGTTCACTGCCTTGTGGAACTCTAACAAATTCTATTAGTAATTGTATGACATAATAACCAGATTTGGCGATTCAAGTGCTTTAAAAGCTTGCTTTAATAATGATCACTGATAATCTGTATATCATTATAATATTGTCACTTGTTTGACACCGAGAACTCTACTAGGAATATGTGAAACCGGTTTAATAGAAAGTATATTTTTTCGCAGATAAAGTAACCGATCGACTTATCGAGTATATACTGTAATCAAACGAGTATTATGGCCTCGAGGATGGCTGGTTCCTACACAAATGACTAGAAAATTACACTGCTTTACTGTGGCACAATGTAACATTACTTATACGCATGGTTAGATATATATTTTATGTACTACAAGTATATGGACGCCTTAAGTATTATTTTGCAGCACTTTTGTTATATTGTTTCCAATAAAATGATCAAGATGTTCGAAAGCATCTCAAAAATCTAAATTTGCGACAGTTCTTTTTGAAAATATACCATCTTTTATATCATCATCACTGCAAAGTTATTTTACTTTGTTAACTTTTTTCGCTTGCACTATGAAAGTAATATTGTTTAAATTTTTCGTAGAGATAGATGGGAAATTAAAGACTAAAATAGACCATTTTTGTCAATAAAATTCAACTTAAACGTAATGAAATAGACCTCTTATTCAAGTATATTAATTAGCTATATTAATTTAGTTAAAAATGAAGCATGTTTATGAATTTTTGACCATCCAAACTTTAATAATCTCCTAAGTCTCTCTAAAAGCTAATGCAAATTTTCCCTTTACGTTAACCAAACATGTCCTTATAATGAGTGTTTATACATTGTCCTTCGGTTCTATTCAAAGACTTCTTTCATTCCCTATCTTTGTAACGTATCCTATCAATTACTTCCACTTAATTGTACAATTCCATTGCTACTCAACAGCTGCAGACATTAAACTCTTCGTAAGATCTTCATTGCTGTTGATCCCAAGTAACAAGTCTTTTCACCTCGTTCAATGAAATCATACTCATACCTACTTCAAAATCTAATCAGATTTTTAATCGGTCTTTTGCTATGATACCAATTGGGGGGGGGGGGGCTTCCAGGCCCTTAAATTAGATATTTCCAAACTATTCAAAGAGTTAAAATAAGCACTGTTGCAATTCGTTTCAACCGTTATCCTTATGAGAATCTTTACGTTCATGAACTTCTTTTTAATGAAATATCTATTAAAGATCTTTGTCTGTCTTTGTTGGATGAGAAATTTATGATACCTATGTGCCCCATTTGTTTATGATTGTAAAGTGGCATGTTTTAACATGAATTTCAGAAATTTGATAAATTCACATGGGCCTGAGAAGCAAAGAGCCTCATTCCCATAGGGGTAGGCAGAGACAACATCCTTCTACTTGCCACGATCCTTGAATTATCTCCTTCGCTTCTTTCATTCTCATTAAACCTTTCATACAAGTTCGTCGGTTTAGAGTACTCTTGACTTGGCCCTTACTTAAAATATCCTGGATTTGATCCGGGAACGTTCGCCTTGGTCTTCCCCTTCCAACTTTCGCATTCACTCTTGATTCATAAATCCAGTCTTCTTTCATTCATTCTCTACATGCCCAAACCATCCAAGCTTAGATGGTTAGATTAGATAATTCATCTTAATTTTATTTGTCTTTGTTTCTTAAATCTATTATACGTTAAACAATAAACTTTTTCATTTAAAATGTCGACTAAAAAATTGTAAACTTATTTCGAAAACAATTCATGGCTACGAGGAGCCTCTACTTGTCTTTTATGCCTCGAGGCCTCCAGACTTGTAAATCCTGCCCTAGCAGAGGAAGTCAGAGTTTTCTAACTAGTTATATGTATCAAACTTACCCTTGTTAAAGAAGTCCACGGGGTTTGAACTGGATACATTATCCTCACAATAACCAACCGTTAGCATGAAGACAGCCATATAGGCTAAGGATAAGACACCGAACATTCGGGACATAATTTCGTCTATAACACGTAAAAATGGTGATCACAGCGAGCCTGCTCGTGATTGACTGGTGCCAATATGATCGATTGTCAGGATATAAAGTGTCCTACGGTATACAATAGTCGGCAACACCAAACATTTTAAAAGAAAGTGGACGTGATCGTGCAGTTGAAATATCGACCCAGATATTGACCACTGTTTATGGAGGAATGGAGTCATTAACGTATATACTCCCCTTGGACATTGGCATCCTTAGATCCCTATCTATATATCACGTAGTGAAAGTGACGTTTGTCTATGTTTGTTGGACATTTAGAAGTATAATTAGACACATTTAATTACTGGGTCTACATGATTTAAATGTTTCCGTTGAAAAGATTTCCTTATACTTTTAGGCATGTGTTATCTGTGAAAGAAGTCTGAACGCATTTATCACAATATCTCCGAAATTATTAACCGGATTGATTTGAAATTCGGTATAAATATTCCTTAGGAGACACAGACTGTCACTTGAAATGGATATCCTCATGTTATTACAGGATTAAGAAATACACGAAGAACACCACGAGGAACACTTTTTCCGTTGGAGGATTCGGTTGTGTGAAAAAACTTAATTGTGTATTAAAGAAAATATAAAAAAAAACCAATATAAAGTAATTAAATATATAACCGTTAATTTACATGGTTTCAAGAATCTGAATGTTGCATATTTGAAACTATAATAAGACACATTTAATTACTAGATCATAATGATTCAAACGTTTCTGTTGCGTGGAATGATTTCCGTAGAGAAAAGGCTTAAGTAGTTATAACGAATCTTAAAATTATGATAAATTATACACAACAGTTTAGTCTACAACTACAATTATCTATTAGTCAAATACCGCCACGTATCCACCACGAATACAAGTTCCTTATATTTTTATGGGATCGGGATATATAGGCCAAAAACGATCATTTACTAAATCGTCACGATATCTCCAACACTATTCGCCTTATTAGCCTGCCAACTTTTAAAGGTCCCGTTGGCACTTTTCTAACAGAGGTCCTGGTAAAGCAAATTGAGGAATTTGTCTGAATTTGTACTGGTTGGAGGATGTTCTACCAGGCTCTAAGACTATTCCTGGCTCTCCTTTAGACTATGGCCTTCCAGAACCACATCTACAAACGAATACGAGCCCACAGGTAAGTAATATCACTAGCTGACCAAAGCAACTTCCTCCATAACACTGTAACTTAAAGCAGTAATCCAACTTTTGAGCACAGAGGCTTTTTCTAGCTAGTTAGCAGGTGTAGTACACAGCAGCAAAAATATAGGATTTTCGGTATTATGCTATCTAGAAACCACAACACAACACTTAACATCAGGTGACATAAAAGTCAAAGGTCAAGCAAAACCCTCAGTGGAGTGTCGTAGGTCTATACTCTAAAAACCCTCTCTCCTACGAGTTGGGAAACTTGCGCCCAGCAGTATAGTGAGTCTTTTTGGAATAAACATTTAATAACCATCTCACCAATAGTTTAAAACCACACTGCATGGTTGTTGCAAGCCTTTTGGAAGTAGGCAGAAACAAGTATAGGGTTTAACATATACACAAATAATTAGTGTCTAAATAAACATGTATACACGAAACATAAATTAAAAAACAATCTTATAACTTTTCTCAAGCGATAAAAGCAACGTCCCAAATGTTCATATCCCATGTAATAGACAAAGCGTTATATTATTACGTACGGTTCAAAATTACGTGGGAACTACAATTAATTGTGTACGCTTTCATAATTATTGTCATCCAGTTTCATTTCACGAGGTAACTGGCGTAAAAGAGTGCTCTCTTTATTGCCAGGATTCGAGGGCTCGAAGTGACTTCTTATAAACCACTTCGTTACATTACACGTTACAACGCCAATCTATGTGGCTTCCCTTTCTCTCACGTATAGGCAGGCTCCTCCTCTCTCACTCTAACCCAGCGCTAACAGCGCCAGCCGTACTGCGGACAGACGTGTGCGGTAGACATATACCGTTGACAGTGAGCATATAACCTAAAACTTAATCAAGAAAATATTTAGATAACGATGTGGTATAAAAGACGTGGTGACTAAAATTGAGAAAGGTATGCTTAGATGGTTTGGGCATGTAGAGAGAATGAACGAAAGGAGACTGACAAAAAGGATGTATGAGTCAAGAGTGAACGCGAAAGTTGGATGCGGAAGACCAAGGCGAACGTTCCTGGACCAAATCCAGGACATTTTAAGTAACGGCCAGGTCAAGAGTACTCTAAACCGACGAACTTGTATAAAAAGGTTTAATGAAAATGAAAGAAGTGAAGGAGATATGCAAGGATCGTGGCAACGGGAAAGATGTTTTCTCTGCCTACCCCTATGGGAATGATGCGTGATGCTATATGTATTAGTACCACCTTTCGTTGGCGTTATATAGCCGAGTATAACGGCTCAGTGTCATTCAATAAAACACAGCGAGCCTAAAGAAGATTTCACTGGAAAAACATCAAGTATTTACAGGGAAATTACATTAGTGCGTGAGCTCGCTGTAATTAAGTACGGTATCAAGAATCAAATCACGTATCAGTCGGAGAAACTACGGTACAACGACACGAGCGTTGGTTAGTTGTCCATGACCGTCGCTATGCAAATCGCTTTGCATTTGGCAATAATTTGGGTTATTTCCTGCACATGAGAATGCAAAAACTTTCGCCCAATATACGGTATCTTGTCGTTTCATCTATCAAAACACGGAAACCGTTTTTTACCTATGTCGGCAGTAGGCTTTAATACCATCCAACTGATGTGCCAAAAACGTGCTGGTAATGCGTAAAAGATGATTTTAGTGAAAAATCACTCACTCAATCACTTATCACTCTCCTATCACCTACATTGCAAAGGGAATCACTAAATTGACTTAGATGCTTAGATGGTTTGGGCACGTAGAGAGAATGAATGAAAGGAGACTGACAAAAAAGATTTATAAATCTAGAGTGAATGGGAAAGTTGGAAGGGGAAGACCAAGGTGATCGTTTCTGGATCAAACCCAGGACTTTTCAAATAAGGGTCAAGTCAAGAGTACTCTAAACAAACGAACTTGAATGAAAGGTTTAATGAGAATGAAAGAAACGAAGGAGATATGCAGGGATCGTGACAAATGGAAGGATGTGGTCTCTGCCTATCCCTATGGGTATAAGGCGTTTTTGCATGTATGTAAATAGGAATTTCTCTAAAACCCCAAGGGATCTGGAACCTACGCTGTATTCTTTGATGAAGAAGTATCTCCCTGACCCATTCCATAAGAATATGGTACAAATCCTCCTCAAAGCCACGTATTACGCAATTGGGAGATGTGTCGCCCATAATGAAGGAAAATTTATTTACATACCATATTGAAGAGGATTCTACGCGATTCAAATAGTTCGTTTGAGTCCAAGATTTTGTTAAAGGATGGTCTTTCAATAGATTACTTTTTCCCGTGATCTCTATCGAAATATTCTCTCCACAAATCGTAGCATTATCGTTTCACTAATTCTACAATAATCTCTCTAGTTAATTGATCAAAAAAGGTGTTTCCTGTTATATTTAAATGGGATGGACTTCATTGCAAAACAATTTTCTTTGACTCATTATTAAGTTCATCAATAATATTTGCATAAGCTACGAGTGTTCTTCCAACATTAGATATACATTGAATTAATGTAAAGTGCGCTTTTGGAGTCATAGAATATAATATACATTTGTCCATCAATGTAAGGTATATAAGATCCTCCTCCTCCTTGATTCGTTTCCTCCTGTCTGAGGGCAGTGACAACCACCTCCGATGATCAATTTTCTCTGAACAAGGGAACGTCATTTGCCTCTGCTTTCGGCAATATGAAAGATATGCAAGAGTCTGTAAGGTATATAAGATAAACCCACAAAATAGTTCTATAGATAATGATAGAATTTTGAATTTATAACTGTGAAACGTAATCTAAAATAGCCCGAGCCGAACGTTCGTCTTTAGAACTATCAAAAATATTCAAGTTATTGGCTGTTGGCTGTATTTTATGAGGTCCTAAATTCGATCCCGAATCAGGCCAATTTAAAATAGATATTGCATTCGTCGTCGTCGTCGCTTCAACCGATGGACGTCCACTGCTGGACATAGGTCTCACGTAATGATGTCTACAAGGCCCTATCTTGCGCCACCGGCGACCCTCTTTATGTAGTCAGTCCACCTTGTGGGGGATCTCACTACACTGCGCTGCCTGGTGCGGGGTCGCCACTCCAGCACCTTCGAGCCCCAACGTCCATAGTTCCGTCGGACTATATGCGCCGTCCATTGCCTGCGCCGTCCATTGCCACTTTAGGTTCGCGATTCGTAGGGCTATGTCGGTGACTTTGGTTCTGCTACGGATCTCCTCATTTCTGAATTGATCACAGAGAGAAATTCCGAGCATAGCCCTCCCCATCGCACGCTGAGCGACTCTGAGCATTCGTATGAGGCCCATAGTCAGCGACGACGTTTCGGAGCCGTAGGTCATCACTGGCGACACGCACTGTTCGAAGAGCTTTGTCTTCATATATATATCTAACTAAGAAGAAGATATTGGATTATCTGTTAGGAAATTATCACTACTTGCTATATGACAGCAGAACGCAAAAACCCGTATTAAAAAAATATAACGTGTGGCGTTACACAATGTCGTTAACTTTCCTGTTAAATAATGCTTGATTGTATTATCATTACGCTTATAGAGATTCTTCTATATTTCCTATTTTATGATACGGTAACACTTGAGTCTGCTGATATAGATGCAATATTTGTGCTGCAGAAAAGGGCCGTTCGTGCGATTTACAATATGGGTCCAAGAGAGTCGCTAAGAAACAAATTCAAGGCAGTTAACATAATGACAGTTCACTGCGTATACATATTAGAAAACTTGTTGTACGTACACAAAAACATTGACTCTTTTAATAAAAAGAGTGAATGTATATCATATAACTTACGAAACAAAAACAAACTTGTTGTAAATTCTAGTAGGCTGCATAAAATTAACAACTCATTTAAGGGTAACTGTATACGTTTCTATAATAAACTCCCACAAGACGTTTTAGAAATGTCAATTAATAAATTCAAAGTCTTTGTTAAAAGAAAGTTGATAGAAAAATCGTATTATAAGTTGCAAGAGTACTTAGACGATAGAAACGCGTGGGAGTGAACGAACTGCTCTAATTTGAATTGAAATATATTAAACTAACATGATATTGTAATGATGATGATAAAAAAAAAAACAGAATACCCGACTGAGTTTGTTGTGGGCTCTTCTCGGATCGGGGCGCGAAGGAACCCTCGTTACTTTAGATTTTAAGCCGATTTTGAGTACCATCATCAGACGTATATTAGAATCAGAGTGTGGAAAAAAAATATATAATTTGACGATTCAAAGGTGCTGTAATATGCCTACTTGAATAAAGATATTTTTGATTTGATTTGAGTCGTTTATATAACGGTGGCATTACAAAACATGTCGGATATTACTCCAGAAATGTGCAAAAAAAACAAAGTTATTAGCTAAGCATACATATACTTGTATAAGCAGACAAATATGAAAGGCCGTCAACTTACGCTTCGATATTAAACTATCATCTTAATTTGGTTATATAACACTTTCACATTCATCTTTCATTAAAGTTTTTGTACAATAAAGTGTTACTAGTGAATATAATAGCTAATTTACTTAATTTTGTAGAGCATTTTACTCGTTAACATAACAGGTTTTTACTATATTCATATGAAATATTCTTTATTTTATTTTTGTTTCAGACATTGAGTACTACAAATGTTATCGAGAATATTGGTGATAGCTACAGATGCTATCGAGCATATTGGCGCTGGCAACAAATGTCATGGGAATATTGGTGCTGGTTACAAATGTTATCGGACATATTGGTGCGGGTATACAAATGTTATGAGGAAATTTTTTTAGATCAAACCTGTCTTTACATTATGAAACCATATATATCGTTACTCTTATTTAATATATAGGTCTGCGGGCCGCGCAGTAGTGGCTTACGGGCCGCTGATTTGGACTCCTGGCTTAGGATATTATTTTAAGGAATAAAGCTAACATATTTACGATTTAAAAGTAATATTAAACGTTATCTGTTAGTTAAACCTAACTAGGCATTGTGGTAGCTTAATCTGATGTTATTGAGATACCCCATTAAAACTTTCATTATCTATTAAAATAGACGTTGTTTTTTATAAGTAACAAAACAATCTTTCCTATTTATATAACGGCTAGTAATATATCAGTTGTTGCAACTCTTCAGGTGTTACAATAAACCGGAAGAATATTATATGTTTATACGTTTTATATATTGATTTATGCATTGAAACATGTAATGTTACTTGGTATAGTGTTTGAGCAGCTTATATCTAGCTTGAATGGTATTAATTAGGTAGCTCCCTACCATCGTCGCGTTGTAGCGAACGTCTAAACAGACTCAGTCAACTGCAATGCGTGTGCGCGCCGCCATCTTGTTCCTCGTGGCCTGTCCATGTTTAATTCACGCGATAAAACGCGAAACGAGAGCGAATTTCGCGAACAGAATAAATGAAAACTTAAACAATTTAATACCGTGTGTTATAAAATTAGGTCTCGCGAAATGTATAAGTGCATACGGTGTATGGCGTGCGGAAAAATCCTACGCGAACACAACGCGAAGTGCGAAGTTTCCTTGGCAACTTTACTCTAACATATCTGATGAGGAGCTTTATACAAAGCTTTGTGATGAAACCGAGAGGCTGTTGGAGCGTCGTACTCTCAAGCTGAATTTCAATGAAGACTACAATCTACAACTGGGTGTGAATGGGAATGGATCACTAAACATCGATGTTTTAAAAAGTAATATAATCTGTATTTATATTTATTTTATTATTCACGGAATAGATAATAAATTAGAGTCTAATTAGAGCATGCATACATAATAAGACTGCCTCATTGGTCTAGTGGTTAGCATGTTCGACTACAGACATGAGGTCCTGGGTTCGAGTCCCGGGTCGGGCTAATTCAAAATCGATATTGAGANCTCTTCGGAGTGAGGAGGCCTGTGTCCAGCAGTGGGACGTTAATGGGCTCCTACTTACTTACTTAATTATACATAATAACAACTATTAACCGGTACTCAATGACATATACGAGTACGAGTATGTACTCTCTGTTAGCGAAACAACAAGTCGCAATATTACTCTTGCGATCAATCGTCATTTGATCTGCGTTTATTTATATAAAAAAATGAAATGGAAAGACTGTACTTTCATGCACAAAGTAAAACAATATGTACAGGATATTTTACAGCTTTCTTTCTTAATTTGCGCAGTTCAATAATATTCTTCTTTCTTTCAATTATATTAATTTCAATCTTCAAATTATTATAAGTAAAATAAATGCGATAGAGATGAGAGCGTTGAGAAGCATGAGTGGATTAAAACTGAGTGACAGAGTGAGAAATAGTGTGATAAGAGAACGTTGTGGTTTAAAAGAAGACGTAGTGACTAAAATTGAGAAAGGTATGCTTAGATGCTTTGGGTATGTAGAGAGAATGAGTGAAAGGAGACTGACAAAAAGGATTTATGAGTCAAGAGTGAATGCGAAAGTTGGAAGGGGAAGACCAAGGCGAACGTTCCTGGACCAAATCCAGGACATTTTAAGTAACGGCCAGGTCAAGAGTACTCTAAACCGACGAACTTGTATGAAAGGTTTAATGAGAATGAAAGAAGCGAAGGAGATATGCAAGGATCGTGGCAAGTGGAAGGATGTTGTCTCTGCCTACCCCGAAGGGAAAGATGGGGTGATGCTATGTGTGTATGTATACTGTCTACAGCCCCTACGTATTAGACAGTGTTTCAAAGGTTTTACTTTACTGTATAACCTCTTGTGATTAGTGTGTGTGTATGTGTGTGATAATTTTGAAGCTAATATATTCTAATTAAATGTTATTGAAAAATAAATTGTATTTGACAGAATAGAGTTCAAAGGAACCCTTGTAACTTGTGAGTGTGAAACCTACATTACAAATGATATGGTTATACTTTATTTTACTGCAAACAGCGATCACCTCTAATTGGCAGCAGTGATGAGTCTAAAATGGTGTCATTAACCTTTTAATGGCTTCTAGAAAGCAAATGTTTTGCTGGAGGCCACGTTTTACCAGGTAAGGTGGTAACTAGCGTCAACGAAGCTTCCACTCGTGGAATCCAAAAAAAAAAGTCTAATATTTCTCCAACAGTGATTTGAAACCGATTCCTCTTCTAGTAAATCGAGTACTTGGATTACGTAATGATTTTTTTATGTTTGTTACCTCATATCTCCCGGCTGGGTGGACAGATCTTGATGATTTCTTTAAAATGAAAGGTGGTGCTCGTCAAAGAGTCCCATTTTTTTTAAGTCCAGTTCTGATGATGGCATCCATGAGAAAACTGTATGTCTTAATATGCATTAAGCATGTGCGCGACAAATAGACGAATAACTCAAGATCGTGCCAACCGATTTCGATGGTTCGTTGTTTATTGGAAAGGATATACTTCAAGGGTTGTTTAATGACAGGTTAGGTTTTGATCATGGCATCCATGACAAAGTAGCAGAACTCTTCAATTCTTAGGAGCAATTGAAAGATACTAACAGAATCTTTTATAGGCTATCCGTATATTTGCGCCACGTTGGTATAGTCAAGTGATTGTCGTAGTTAAATATGATGATCAATGGAACTCCTCAACGGCTTACAGTAAGGGTGCGTTTTGTGGCAGATTATATAACTGTTTGTAATCAAATTGCAATGAGCTTACGTTTATTACTGCATTGCAATATTTACTTAAGGTGTATTATGTGTGAAGCGTTGGTAGCCGAAATTTTTGCGTATTAGTGATGAGCTCAATTGCGCTGACTCCGAATATAATAATAATTATAACTACATCAACATGTGCAGCGTTTTTATGTTAATTCTTTTGAAGATTAGGTAGTTTTAATATTTACAAATAACATGCGACATTTTAATTGGCCACTCATCATTTAATCATTTAATATACTATTCAAAAACAAAATTTAATTACTAAATTCTAACATGTAATTCTAATTTGTCTAAGTCTGGACTAATGTGTCGCTTCAGCCGTGACTAGTTACTAAGAAAGACATTTTTTTTCGCTGGGAATGCTTTATGCACGCCGAATGAAGTATGAGCTTGCAACCGGGAGTGTGGGAGTAGCTGGTTGCACCAGGACACCCACTAAAACCCAGCGAATCCCTCTTCATTCAGGAGACCAAAATTGCGCCTCCTGTTGCCTGCTCTCCTCCGGCTAGAGGGAGTACCGTCTACCATAAGCTCCCTTTGCCTGTTTAGTGTCTATTTCAGCAGGATGGCAGCCTCGCAGGTTACTGCTCTCCATCAACTTAACGCCCACAATACCAACAAAGACATACCGCCAAGCGAATGAAATATAAATATTAGTACATTCCACGAGTAGGATTTGCTGTTCTTTTGCTGGCTGACAGATTAACGCTTGACTGATCACCCTGGATGGTAAGTGATGGTACAGTCTGAAATGGAAGCGCTCTAATTTGTTAAGAGGCAATTTACTTCTAATGGTTTCTATACAGCTTCGTATCGGAACACAAATACCTTGGTTTGTGAGATATCTTTGCTGATAGGGTGATTACTAGCCAAGGCGGAAGTTAACCAGCAGTCCAGACCCAACAAATTAAAAAATTCATTCTTCTACATTTGCAATTTTAACTAGCAAAGCGTACCTTATTGCTAAGAGATCATTTTGTTCTTTATTTCAGATGAAGTGTCTGCAAGAGGCACTAAGAAGAAACTTGAAAAATATTTCTACGAACTGGTACCATTCCTCCTAGTGCCTGGCCTCATAATGTCAGCGGTCTTGCCTTTCTTCCTACCTACATTAAAAATGATGACAATCGGAGCAGGTATGCTGAATAACATGGCCTTAACAGGTGCTGTATTCACACTACTTAGGAACAACGCATTCAATGATAAATACGAGAAGAAAGTGATATATTTAAATAACGGTTACTTAAATGATAAATATAAACCATTTGCTGATACGCATTCTGAATTCATTGTTGACGGTGATTTCGAGAAATATGGTGATAAATACGTAGGAGCTGAAGCAAATGAAGTTAAAGATCTGCATGTAACTAGTCCGGAACAAGTTGAAACTGATTACACGCTCAGTTCGGATTGGCTCAAACAAATAACCGGAAAGGAGGACTTAAATATATTCCACAATCACAAAGGCAACGATTGGACAAAGGATTATGGTGTTGAAAAAAACGTTGAATGGATCGGAAGGAATGCATAAACCATTGATTAATATAAGCTCTATAGATATTTAAAGGAGACTTTCAAAAACCTATGAAACATGGTGAAATAAATGCAATAAAAAAAGCTAATTTTATTCAAATAATTTTCATTTTCACTATTAATGAAATACATGAATACCGTTTCATAAAAATGACGGCTTTAATCCAATTAGAAGAGAGAGTAAGAGTTAATGTAACCTTTTTAAATAATCTTTTAAAAGAAGTCTAAAATGCAATATGAACTGTGCATGGAAAGTCAATTACATTTAATACATTATCAAACGAATTTATTCAGACAATATTCATCATTTCAATTAATTAATGGCGTCACCTCCAAGAATAAAAATGGCGGCTTTCATCTAACATAAGAATTAATAGTAACCTTTGTAAATAATCTTTTAAAAAAAGTCTTTAATGCAATATGAACTGTGCATAGAAAGTCAACTACAATAATTACATTATCAAACGATTTTATTCAGACAATATTCATCATTTCAATTAATTAATGGCGTCACCTCCGAGAATAAAAATGGCGGCTTTAATCCAATATAAGAATTAATAGTAACCTTTGTAAATAGTATTTTAAAAGAAGTCTAAAAAACAATATAAATCATGAACAGATAATGAAATAAATCCAATTAATTATCAAATGATTTTACTCAAATAATATTTTTATCAAAATTTTAATTTTTTTCAATAAATAATTACTACATGTCCAGGAATACAAATGGTGGCTTTAATCCAACATAATAATTAATATAACCTTTGTAAATAGCCTTCTAAATGTGGTAAAAAAACTTAAAATAAAGCATCAGATAAATAAATTCAATCAATAATTCAGACAAAAACATTCGATATTGTAGTTTTCTCAATAATTGTCTCATTTCCGCGAATAAAAATGGCGGCTTTATTCAAACAGAGGAATTAATGTAACCTTTGTGAATAGTCTTTTAAAAAAGACTTCAAAGCATCATGAAACTTTATTTTGAAATTTTATTTTTAAAAGAGGATTTTATTTTACAAGAGAAAAAAATGGCGGCTTTAATAAAACGCAACTAAACTTATTGTAACCTTCCTAAATAACACTTTAAACGAGATGGTCTTAAATATCCTAGAAAAGGGCAAAAGAAAAAACAATAACTTAAACTAAATTTAGTGTGCAATTGGGTGGTCTTATCCCTTAATAGCGATCTCTTTCAGACAACGCTGCGATTAGGCTGATCGTTATAGAAAGGAGAGAGAGAAGATAGGAGTTATAAATAAATAGACATTCTTATATTACATGGAATATCTACATAAACACAATGAACACAGATACACCTTTAGTTTAGATTAAAATAGTGAAAATATTATAATAATTTTAATAGTTACGAATAAAAATGGCGGCCTTAAGTAAACTTGAGACGTAAAAAATTAATGTGACATTCGTAAATAGGTTTATACTTGTAGTGAAATGAATGTAAAAAATATAAAGTTTTGACATGATAACGTGTACTAAATTGATGGTTACTCGTTGCACGCACCACAAGCAACATCAACAAGCGGTAGAAAGGCGCGATCGGTCTCATTTCATCGTTTATATTATATTTCTTTCGCTCTATTGTAAAAGAAAGTTGTTACATTAATCTATTTAGATAAAAATGAGTCCCTACTTCCCTATGTCACGAAATCACGCGTCACGGCTGCACCGAATTCGATAATTATTTTGTTGTTTTCTTTGTTATAGTCAGGAGACGGTTCGTGTGACAGAAAAAAATAATAAAATTACAAAGAACATCAGAAATATTAGGTAACCTATAGCAACTTTTCTTTTGCAACCTCCTTAGTGCTTTTGACAATATAAACTTTTTTAATGTAACCTTACTACGTTTGATATGATTTTCAGCGTTTGACAGATATTCATATATACTCTGCGTAACCACACACAGACTATATAATAACATTTTATGAATTAATTTTACAAATTCAATTAATTAAATAAAGCACACTCTCTTTTTACAATGTCTCCCTTTATTTCTCTCGTTTGTTTAAATAATAATTTGTTTTGTAAAATGTTATTTCAGTTCTTTTAATTCTTTCTGGTAACATTTTACATGAATAACGATATATTTCTTTTTCAATTGTACTTTGACATAGATACTTAACTTTTAAATATTTAAAATCTTGCCTATAAAATAAATGCGTTTATTAATATACTCTGTGAAAATATTTATTGTTAGATCATAATAGACGTGTTTAATTTATTAATATTTAAAACCTATGCTTTAAGATTATTGAATAATGTAAGAAATTATTTGTTGTAATAAACTAAGTTACATATAATGTTGCATTTTTATTTCATAACCTAACAATCGTAAGCAAAATAAAAATGAAAAGATTAATAAATCTTCGTCGGCCATTTTGTATCACCATTCAATTTTCAAACATGAAATATATTTTTTTACATTATTATGGGTTAAGAATGAATGAATTACTCATCAAATGTTTACTCTACGCTGATAATCAAGTAATACTTGCGTCATCCGCTAATGAGCTACAGGAGATGCTAAATATTATCAATGAAGCTTTGAAAGGGAAAGGAATGAAAGTGAATGTAAACAAAACGAAAGTTATGCTTTTTGAACGAGATGAATCTATGATGAATGGCAATATTTTGATAGATGGGGAACAAGTGGAAGAGGTGAAAGAATTTGTATACTTGGGATCTAAATTTACAAAAGATGGAACATGTGAAAGTGATATCGAAAGGAGAGTGAATGCAGGGAATATGGTAAATGGTGCTCTGCATGC
>JACTOM010000847.1:1652792-1834372 GCA_015832385.1 Elymnias hypermnestra | reverse complement strand
ATAAAGATATTTTTGATTTGATTTGATTTGATTATCTGTAAGAAGAGTAAATTGTCACTGCGCCACAAGGCGACACTCTACAAAACTTGCATTCGCCCCATATTCTCTTATGCGAGCGTAGTGTTTGCTCACGTTCCTGCACGTGGGCTGGTTCGACTCCAGACGCTGCAGAACAAATTCATGCGCATAGCCACGGGCGCCCGCTGGTTCATGCGCAACGTCAATCTCCACGGAGATCTAGACCTCACAACGGTCAACAGTCATTTCAAAACGCTCCCCATCTACTCATACATCGCTACTTCAAGAGAGCCATCAGTCACCCCAACCCTCTCATTAGAAATACCGCCTCTTATGGGATCAGACTCAACATCCCGCCTAAGAAGAGGCAGCCCAAACACGTCCTTAACGACCCAGACGACCCGATTACGATTGGCAACGCGCCCTTATACACAGGTCACACAAACACAGCATCTTCGCTGGCGAAGATAAGGTCCCCGCTATCTGAAGCACCCCGGCCGCGAACCCAGTCGCAGACCCATGGGCGTTAAGACTAAGCATCTGTCATTTACCTTTTTCAACAGCAGCAAACGTTGCTCTAAGCCTAGATCGGAGCCTCAAAGAGGCGCCCTTAGAGCAACGTTTCCCCCAACGATGCAGCTTCTGCGCTTGCCATCCCTTCCAGTTACGCTGTAAAACCCAATAAAACTAACAGCAATTACACTTTTCGAAAGAAAATATTTGCATGCACATTTCGCCATAGACTTCCGATCGGAGTAGATCCCTACTAAGCGTGAACTGTCACGAATTCTGAAGAACCGAATCACGAACACTGAAACCCGGAGAACTGAATTCTGAAGGCCCAAGCCCGAACACTGACGAACTAAACCCAAGACCCAACAATCGAAGCCACGAACCCATGCTGTCCATTGAACCTTAAATACCACCCAACAAATATGCGAATAAAAATAAACGAAATGCACAATTTTTATATATGCGCCATCTTCTTTCTAATTTGCAGTGCTACACATATTTTACAGCACTGTTGACTTACCGTGAGGTAAGAATACTAACCTGTTGATGTATTACATATTTAATGTAAGACGTTTTCAACCGATTATACAGATATCGTGGGAATTTGGAAACGTGTTTTTATCGATTTATCTAAAAACAAAGGTTGAATACCTCTACAAGTACACTGTCTAGCTTTGATAATCACCTGCGTGTTTACGTCAAGTTAATAAGACTCACTAATATTTAGGTAGTGTTGACGGGTATAGTTGCATGACCTGTATATATTTATTCATGAATATAATACTACCTGTTCCCAACTGTGCCTCCTACGTTGTGCAATAAAATAATATATATCACGAACGTCTTAAACCTATTAGAAAGAACCATTTAAACATTTTACGCTTTTAATAGATGACGCTGTAGAGACTATCGGAACAAAATTGAATATCAAATTAATAAGTATTGAATATTTGAAAAACTTTAAACGAATGAAAAACGATTTTAACAATTGAAAATTTTAAGAAGATATCTATATGTTGGAGAATAGGAGAGATGCATAAAAGGAGCATGAAACATAGTGGCGTAGGGTTCTCCGCCGATATCGACATTAATGGCATCCATAATTTAATTTCCATACTGTGGGCGTTGATAGGTAATGTTGGTGCAATCTTATTAATAATAATAACTAGAAAAGCGACAGTTTCAATAGTCGACCGCTGCGGTGGACCGTCACCCGAGAACTAGCGAGTTCGCCGCCGGCTCACGACACATAACTCTGTCTCACGCCTATAGATAGATGGTTCCAGCGTTCCACAGACAACTGCACTCCGACATATATATATATAGAGAGAGAGAGAGAGAGAGAGAGAGAGAGAGAGAGAGTATAATATTAAATGAGACAAGTTAATTAATTTCATTACATAGAGAGAAGCTCTCAAACATTTCAGACATGAGCTTTTAATATATCGGACTGTTTTTTCGCAAATAGAAATACATAAAGAAAGTTTTAACTAATTGTAGGAATTGGAAAAGCTTTATGAAAGACGATTTGATTTGCATGTACACGCTATGCTAGCAAAGGTCGAGGATTCAATTATTAGCAGAGCAAGTTTAGAAAGTTCTACTACATAGCAACTACGACGTGCCACTTACACTTCTCTAATTTACTGTGTAGAATATTATCTTCGACTGTTTCATCATTTACGATTAGCTGACATAGTACTCAATACAATAAATAAAAACAAAATAAAAGAAACTGCAAACTGCGGAAACCTCATAAGTATTAAGAACACGTATTTATATTGCGCTCTTATTGCAGCATTTAGTATATACCTGGCACGTATGAAAGCTTTAGCTTTAAGCCGCAATTAAGGTTCATTTCTTTTATAATAAAATGTTTTTCTTCCATAAGGTTATGAAATATTATTAATTAGAGTCTTCCCTGACATTGAGAATGGACAATTTTATTGTACTTGCAATATTATGTTATATTACCAAGGGATTTAGCAGCGCTTTCGATTAAAGCTCCCAGGTGGTTCGAATCTTTTCGCCACTTACAATTATTGCTATATTTCAACCAATTTACACAAAACTTTGTCAAATTATATATCTAAACCTTCATTATGAATCATTCTAGACATACATGAAAACGACATGAAATTACGTTTGGTAATTTTTATGTTTATCGTTAAAAACCAACTGAAACTGCTATAGGTTTTAGACAAGACATAAAAGGGAAACCATCACTTGCGCCAGTAACAAAAAAAACAATACCATGGTTACATACAACTTAATTGTTACGTCAATTTATGTTTCGCTGTTGCCTGGATAAATGAATACACAGAAAGGTAAAAGGTAAATATGGCTTATGGCAGCCTTCATATACAATATATAAAACAAACAAACTGTACACAAAGGCCCTTCTTGCAAATATGGTAACAGATCGCTTCCAGGCAATCCAATAAGTTCTGTTTACAAAGGTAATGAGATTTACTTATGTAATTAAATTCAAGTTTATAAATGCTTTATTCAATTAGGCCTTACAGCACTTTTAATGAAGTATAGGAATTTTCACACATTAATTCCAATGTACGACTGATGACCATATCAAAGAAGGACTTGGAACTCTCTCCTGAGTAGGACCATCAACAAACTCAGTCGGGTATCTTTTTTTTTACTATCATCATTACAATATAATTAATTTAATATAGAATTGCTCTTTATATATTAAAATTATTTAAATATAGTATTAAAAATAAAATTGCTGTAAATTCTAGTAGGCTACATAAGCTTGACATTTAAGGGTAACTATACCCTAATACTGTAATACGTTTCTATAATAAGCTCCCAGAAGAAGTTACAAATATGTCTCTGAGTAAACTTAAATCTTTTACTAAAAGAAAGCTAATAGAGAAATCATCAAATCTATAATTTGAAGGTATACTTGGAAG
This sequence comes from Elymnias hypermnestra, assembly GCA_015832385.1. Taxonomy (NCBI): domain Eukaryota; kingdom Metazoa; phylum Arthropoda; class Insecta; order Lepidoptera; family Nymphalidae; genus Elymnias; species Elymnias hypermnestra. Next base: position 1,830,911 of record JACTOM010000847.1, on the reverse strand, counting down.
ACTAAAGAGCGTGGGAGTGACTGAATTGCTCTATATATATAAATATATGTCGGAGAATAAGAGAGAACGGAGAAGAATAAAGCACAGAGGCGTAGGGTTCTCCGCCGACATCGTCATTAATGGGATCCATTATTTGATTTCTTATTCTGTGGGCGTTCGTGGGTAATGTTGGTGCAATCAAACACTTTATTAATTAATTCGGATTATAATATTCAATTACTTAATGTTCCCGATATCAATTTACACAAACTCATTAACACTAATGAGCTAGGAACGCGACAGTTTCAATAGTCGACCACTCCGGCCGACCGCTACTCGAGAACTCCCGAGAGACGAGCCGGACCGCCACATATTGACTCTGCCCCCACGCCGACACAAAGATAGCGCCAGCGTTCCACAGACTATTACACATGGACCAGCGATCCACAGACTCTTGCACTCCGACATATATATATATCTTCATATAGAATAAATTAAAAATATATTATATTGTAATGATGATGACATAAAAAAAACATACACCCGACTGAGTTTGTTGGCTCATCTACAAATCATTGTAAGTCGTTCTTAAATGTTATAATTAGTCATACATTTAAATATTATATGAAAAAAAATTATTACGATTCAAAAGTGCTGTAATAAGACTACTTGAATAAAAATATTTTGACTTTGACTTTATTATATTTAGACAAGAACAATTTATTTATTCCCACACATTTGTATTTAAGATGTCTCAATTAGTTTTCTTTTAAAGCTTTTGTTATAGAAAAGCTGCATGAAGAGTCATACTATAATTTAAAGGTTTACTTAGTAGACAAAAAAAATTTGTTAGTGAACGAAACACTCTTAAATAAAATAAACTTCTAATTTATATTTAAAACAAATTCTATGGTAATTAATTTTTTTTTACTCATAAAACATTTACGCGAGCATTCAGTAAATGGTACTGTGCAATTTAAAATGTAATCATTCATTTAAAAAAATTTGACAGGTTAGCGACTGACTGTTAGCACACTTAATGGGCAGTGACAATCTAAGATGGTCGTTAGGTTCATCGCAGCATTCTGCGGGGTACGGACCACGAGGCAGGGCCCCAATGCCCGGGCATCTTTCCTCGGTCATTCAGTAAATGCCCGATACTCTTTTTTTCCCGTATTCCATACGGGCTGGATCCTCCACGTCCATTCTGGTCAATTCCGAGGGGGGTATGTTCCGGGTGTTGCTGCTACCGCGTTATCTTCGCCGCTATCACCTACAGCTGGTAGTGGTGACAACAGGATCTCACGAGGCAGAAGACACCCAGTGTTTGCCGTTCTTTGGTACTGGCTGGCAATGCCCTGAAGATGTGTGTGCGGAGAGTTATCCGCCAGGCGGAACATACTCCTCACGAGCTGGCAGACGAGCACTTCCACGGTGGACGTCCTGGCATTACGATAGATAACGTACGCGACGTTCGCGACGTACCTCGGAGCTCCTACTATCAGACGTAGTCGCTTGTTCTGCTGAAATCTAATATGGAAATGCGCTAATCTGTTAAGAGGCAATCTACCTCTTATGGATTCTACACAGCATCGTACCGGAACACAAATCTCTTTCCTTAGCGGTACGTTTTTGCTGATAGGACGTTAACTAGCCACGGCTGAAGTCTCTTATCAGACTCAGACAAATTAGAAAATGCGGTTTCCTAAATTTGCCCTAATGGGGATCTAAACTTTGCAAAGCAAGTACCATCTAGACCATGGGAAATAATAGAAGGAATTAAATAATATATTGCCCTTAGGTTGTATTTATACGATAACTACGAAATTTTTGACATCTTATTAAAGTTATTAACAAAAGATTAGAAGGCAAAAGAAAAGAAGAATTTCGTCTAAGAAAAAACTAAGTTATTTTCACATTAATCACAAGTTACGCAATCATGGAGCAGATGACGATCAACGGCGTTTTAAATTTGAAAGCCCTTCAAATCCGTATCGGAACAATAAGCTACTAAGACAATCGCTCAAATTGAATTTGATTAATTGAATTCTAATTGTCAGCTGAATATATTTATAGCTTCCTGTAAATTAGTTTTTGAAGTGTAACTTCTTTAGACGAATGAGGGTAATTTTTTTACGTCACGAAGATGTGCAGCGTTTTTTATGCTAATTCGATTGAATGTGAGGTAGTTTTTAGACTTACAAATAACATGTGGCATTTCAATTTGTTATAAATTAACAAGAAACACGTGGCATTCTTGGTTACAATTCGTCATTTGGGATTTCAATAAATTATTTGTGTTCATTTTCGATACTTTTAATATTTTATTTTCGAAAGAAGTGACTAAAATTGAGAAAGGTATACATAGATGGTTTGGACACGTAGAGAGAATGAATGAAAAGACACTGACAAAAAGGATTGTTGAGTCAAGGGTGAATGCGAAAAGGGGAAGACCAAGGCGAATGTTCCTGGACCAAATCCAGGACATTTTAAATAAGGGTCATGTCAAGAGTACTCTCAACCGACGAACTTGCCTGAAAGATTTAATGAGAATGAAAGAAGCGAAGGAGATATGCAAGGATCGCGGCAAGTGGAAGGACGTGGTCTCTGCCTACCCCTATGGGAATGAGGCGTGATGCTTTGTACGTATGTTTAATATTTTAATGACAATTAACTTCATTAAATAACATATCTTCCTTTTTCCCTCCCTCAAGTCTCGGAAATCTAAAGTTTTAGATTTGTATAAATATAAACAAGACTTAAAAATTAGTTTGCCAAGGAAGTTTCACTTCTGATACGTACTTTGTACGGATGCATTTTTAACTTTTTTTTTTGTTACAGAATATATCAATACTGGTGGTGCTGTTATATAGTTGGAGGATAGGTGTCAATGCGAAGAGGTATAAAGAACTTGATGATGTATATTATGGTAAGTAGCGCCAGATATTTAAAATTAGTTACCAAATCCTTACATGACGGCCTCGCTGGCGCAGTGGTGTAAGTACTTTCATACTCGCTTTGCTAACAAAGTTCCACGGTAGGGTGAATTTAGGAAATTATATTCCTACTAGTCAAGACGTACCTATTTTCGTCCAATATCTCTCAGTACCTGCAGACAAAGCTCTTCGAACAGTGCGTGTTGCCAGTGATGACCTACGGCTCCGAAACGTGGTCGCTGACTATGGGCCTCATACGAAAGCTCAGAGTCACTTAGCGTGCGATTAAAAGGAGTATGCTTGGAGTTTCTCTACGTGATCAAATCAGAAATGAGGAGATCCGTAGCAGAACCAAAGTCACCGACATAGCCCTACGAATCGCGAACCTGAAGTGGCAATGAGACGATAGAAACGCGTGGGAGTAAACGAATTGCTCTAATTTGTTGATTAGATTGTAGTATAATGTCTAGACTACTTAAAATAAGTTAAGGTATCGTATATTGTCGATATTGCAAACATGAAATGAAACTATTGTACAATATTTATTTATTAACAACATTGATATTTTCTGCCTAAAATATTTGTTGCAGTTTTTTTTTATATTCTGTATCATTTTTAGGCCTATGTACAATATCTATTGAAAGCTATTAAATCAAACTAAAAAACCATTCGTTCATAGTCAGAGGCTAAGTTCATATAGTCCTTGTGTAGTGAGTATATGCTCTTAAAATTCCTCCTTGTGTAAGGAAGTTTGTGCCCAGCTGTGGTACGAAAATAGACTTTTATCTTATAGTTTCTTATACAAAACTTGTAAAATTAGGGCTATTCCCTCATTTTTGGTAGTATATGACTCTATGTAAGGATAGCTTTTTGAAATTAGTTTTACTCTAACCAATGTTTTCCATTTGAGTATTTTCCAGCATTTCATATATAATTCATATCTCCTTATATTTTTGTTTATTTACTATACTCATTGTAAATATAAAGAACTAGCTGAACCCGCGACTTCGTCTGCGTAAAATGTTGTTTTTTTTTTTTTTTTGGTAGCATTTTCATTCATTTAGGCAAATTGTTTTACATATAAGTAACATACCCTAACTACCCTGTGAGGGTGGATTTGCTAAATTTTAATTTTGTTAGCTTCCATTGTTAAAATAAAAAAAATTGACCAGGTGTTACATACCACAAAAGATTCAGTTTTAAGTGTGAAGTTTGAATTTTTTTTAAGTTAAAATTAGATTTTTTTTTATTAACACCCCTGGAACCCCTATTCCGCGTGGAATTTCTCAAAATCCGTTTTTAACTGACCTCTACTCGACATAAGAAATATTCCTACCAAATTTCAAGTCTCTGCGCCTTATTCTTCCAGAGATATCGTGATGAGTAAATAGATACCTGGATATATATATAACCTCAACATTTCAAGTATTGAATACCACTGGACTTGATTGAAAATCATTAAACTTGACGAGCTTTCCGTTGCTTTGTTTAATCTAGACATAAATTTGCAAATCTGTACTACAAAGGGATTAAACTTTCCTCGATAGCATAGTGTCGTAAATTGTATTCAAACTTGTATTACTGCTCACATTGTAACGAGTTTCAAATCAAGATATCTATTTAGACATAGAAAAAATCCCTGTAATGGTAAATAATATTATTTAGCTCTCTTGCTCTCGTAGTCAACGAAAGTTCATGTGTCAAATCAAATCAAAATATCTTTATTCAAGTAGGTCTATTATAGCACTTTTGAATCGTCAAATATATTGTTTTTCTACATACAAATTCTAATGTACGTCTGCTGATGGTATTGAAGAAGGACTTAAAATCTATAGTTACGAGGGTTCCTACGCATCTTGTTCCGAGAAGAGCCCACAAAAAACTTAGTCGACTATTTTGTTACCATCCTCATTACAATATCATATTAGTTTAGAAACGTGTACAGTTACCCTTAAATGAGTTGTTAATTTTATGCAGCCTACTAGAATTTATAACAAGTTTGTTTTTGTTTCTTAAGTTATATGATGTACATTCACTATTTTTATTAAAAGAGTCAATGTTTTTATGTACGTACAACAAGTTTTCTAATATAAATACGCAGTGAACTGTCATTATGTTCACTGCTCTGAATTTGGTTTTTAGCGACTCTCTTGGACCCATATTGTAAATGGCACGAACGACCCTTTCCTGCAGTACAAATATGGCATCTATGTCAGCAGCATTACCCCAAAGTAGAATACCGTATGACATAATGCTGTGAAAATAGCTGAGTTGCTGAGTAAATTTCAAGTCGAGTCTTTAGTATTTACTGAAACTAGCGTTGCATAGGCGAAAGTAATGACTCGCTCTCATTCAATAATACACATGCAAGAAGTTTTCACTTATTTTTTTCAATTTCATATTCATAGTTCAAGCAGAATAAAATCTGTCTAGTCAGCTAGTCTATATATTTTTATAAGTGAGTCTCTGTTTCCCAATGTCACGCGTACACGGCTGGACCGATTTCGATAATTATTTAGTTGTTCTGTTTGTTATAGTCAGGTGAAGGTTCGTAACAAAGATAAAAATTAACAATTTAACCGCTACATTAAGTTTTTTAATGGTAACCTCCTTAGTACTTTTAACACTACAAACTTTTTTATGTAACCTTACGGTGTTTTGCCTGCCTTATTGGTTAACATGTTGAACTACAGACGTGAAGTCCTGGGTTCGAGTCCCGGGTAGGGCCAACTCAAAATCGATATTGAGTTATCTATTAAGATTTTCTGAATATTTGCTCAAAGTTGGGAAAATTTGGCAATGTAATCCAACCCCGTGCCTCGGAGAGCACGTTAAGCTGTCGATCCTGTGCCTGATCTCTCTCCGGTCGCGTCGGATTGCCGTCACGTCGGACTTTGACAGAGCACTTGTGTACTATGCCAGCCAATCCGCAGTGGAGCAGCGTGGTAAGTCTCTAAAACCCTCTCTCATATGAGTGAGGAGGCCTGTGCCCAGCAGTGGGACGTAGATGGGCTGCTACCTTCGTTTTTTACGGTGTTTGACATAATTGTCAATAATTGACAGAAGAGTATATATACGCGTCAAGAAAGTGTCAAATACATGGTAGTCTGAAATGTGTTTTTAATTAACATTAAAAAAAAAATTTTACATAGATTTTATAGATATACTCTTACATTTATAATCTAATTAATATACAGATTTTACTTTATAACAAATATATTTTTTATATTCGTGACACCATTTACGTGGAATATCCGACATTAATAAATGTAAAGCTATAATGTTAGAGAAGAGCTTTATTTATAATACTCTATTGTCTCATGAACATGAATACATGACATTTGACACTCTGGAGTTTGAGTCGAGGTTAAATTTTTTTTTAAGACGGAGATTTTTAAATCCGTTATATCTTTTGAATGGAATGCCCTATTTTAAACAATTAAGAACTACTTTACAGGTATTGAAACGGTCTTTTATAATGTTTATAAAAAGGATAATTATTAATACAGAGGTATGAATAATATGGTTTGGTTATTTTAGGCACTTTTATTAACTTTTAAAATGTAAACAAGTAGTTATAGCGGTATAACTACAGTAATTGGGCATATGGTATCGCGGACTTATTTTTAGATATTAATACGTTCTATAATTTTGTAGAACATTTTTTTGTTCTATCATCAATGGTTACCTCAGCGCACTCAATGACAGATTTTTTGAGACAATTTTTTCCAACCCTTGAGTTTCATTAATGCATTTTTAATAGGGATCCCTATTTTTTCGATTAATATAACCCATTTCGTTCAGTGAAAATGCAGCTTAGTAATGGCGAAAAGTTTTTGAAATCGGTCTAGTGGTTTTTATGTGAAAACGTTACAAACATACATATATGTCGGAAAATAAGAGAGAACGGAGCAGCATGAAGCACAGGGGCGTAGGGTTTTCCGCCGACATCGTCATTAATGGGATTCATTATTTAATTTCTTATTATGTGGGCGTTCGGGGGTAATGGTGCAATCAAACACTTTGTTAATTAACTCGGATTATAATGTTCAATCACTTAATATTCCCGATATGAATTTACACAAACTCATTAACAATAATGGCTAGGAACGCGGCAGTTTCAATAGTCGACCACTCCGGCCGACCGCCACTCGAGAACTGCCGAGAGACGGGCCGGACAGATGGCGCCAGCGTTCCATAGACTATTACACACGGACCAGCGATCCACAGACTCTTGCACTCCGACATATATATAAAATGACAAATGTTTCCTCTTTATAATATTAGTTTGTTTCACTATAAGTTAAAAGAATGTATTTGAATATAAATTAAATACGTTATCTTAAGTATGTATACAAGTAGATCATTCTTTCTCTAGATTCAGCAGTATATTTTATCAGGCNTTCAGCAGTATATTTTATCAGGTTGACTAAAGTAAACACCTCTGGGCAATCGATTTGATCGATTCGGTTCGATTTGTTAGTACACTTCAGAGTCAATTACGTGCCCGTAGTAATAGGTTTGTAGTAAAATCTCTATTTACTTTGGAGATTGTATGTATAACTTGCCAAAGGGTTATGAAAACCTTTATATTTTTGTTGTCGGGCCCTGTGATGTTATTCGGAAACGAAGATTTTTCAGACAAATCGCTTCTTTGGAAAAATATTGACCCAGTCCGAAAAGAATAACTGTTTGGAAAATAAACAAAATCAGATAATGACATTTTGTGGTGCCACTGCGTCGTTTTTTCTAATCTTTATATACATTTATGTCACTGTAAGTAGTAATTAGCGGTCCATTAATGTCCCACAGCTGGATACGGACCTCTTCCCTCATTATGTAAGAGGTTTTTTGAGCATAGAACCACCAAACTGCTCCATTGTAGATTGGCAGGCATAATACACAAGTGCACCCTCTATTCCTTCACTCTCGTAGTCCGATTTACGGAGGGAAATCAGGCACAAAACCGACATGGTCCACAGGACAGGAAGTGGAAAACAATGCTAACTTCCCAACTTCGGACAAATATTGAGAATCACGTCGAACATGCTAACCACTAGACCAATGAGTCTCACTGAACCTCATCTTAAACAGCTGGTCTGATTTTGTAAAAACTATTTGCGTGTCTTCAGGTGGATTTGAGGAAGGTTTTGATTGACAATTCGAACCAAAAAATAACCAATTTACTCATATCTCTACGGTATCATGACCTACGCGGAATAACAGCCAGTAACCTACCGGGGATCAAACCGGGAACCTCTGCTAGCAAAACAACTCACATCACTGCGCTAACGAGATCGTCAAATGTAAAGTGACTACTTAGTTTCTTGCTGGTTCTCAATAGAATAAACTTTCTGAATCGGTGGTAGATTGGTAACTAACAGACTAATGAGGAAAAGATCTTTTCGAGCCAGCTTGAATAAAGAACATTTTCATTATGGTTTGCTCTTAATAAACAATTCTTAATTTCATTAGGTTTAATACAGCCATAATTTAGTATAAATTGTGTCTTTGTTCCAGGTGTACAGATAGCATACTTTGCAATTATAGGGACGCAAATGTTCATGATTGTCCTCAGTATATTCCTGTTCTACGGGATTTATAAAGTGAGTACTGTATAATTACTTATAACACTTTCATACATAAAGTTTAAAATAATATAACGAATCTCTTGATATCCTATGCAAAATTTAGCTTTACATTAAGAATGACTAATTGACTTATAAAGTAAGCACTATATAATTACTTATAATATTTTCATATATACATATTAAAATAATATAATCTGCCTCAATATAACGAATCTTTTCACATCCTATGCAAAATTTGGCTTTACATTAAGAATAACTAATTGATTTATTATTAATGGATTTATAAAGTAAGTACTATATAATTACGAATAATATTTTTATATATACAGTTTAATCTAATGTAAAGTAAGTAAGTAGCAGCCCATTAAAGTCCCACTGCTGGGCACAGGCCTCCACACTCCAAGGAGTGAGGGTTTTTAGAGCATAGACCCACCACGCTGCTCCACTGCGGATTGGCAGGCATAGTACACAAGTGCACTCTCTATTCCTTCACTCTCATAGTCCGATGTGACGGGAATCCGACACGACCGGAGAGAGATCAGGCGCAGGACCGACGGCTTAACGTGCTCTCCGAGGCACGGGGGTGGATCACACCGCCAACTTCCCAACTTCGGGCAAATATTGAGAAAATCTTAATAGAAAACTCAATATTGATTTTTGAATTGGCCCGACCCAGGACCTCATGTCTGTAATCGAACACGCTAACCACTAGACCACTGAGGCAGTTTAATAATATAATGTAACGAGTCGCAATATAACGAATTTCTTGATATCCTATGCAAAATTCATTGATTTATAAAGTAAATACTGTATAATTACTTCTAACATTTTCACATATACAGTTTAAAATAATATAACGAGCCTCCATATAACGAATCCATTGAAAACCTTAGCACTGTCTCTAATGCAAAATATCGCTTTACATTAAGAATAATTTATTTATTTATTATTAATTGATATATATAGTAAGTACTATATAATTACTTATAATATTTTTATACATACCGTTTAATCTAATGTAACGAGTCTTAATATAACGAATTTATGAATATTCTATAGCACTGTCTATAATGCAAAATTAAGCTTTACATTAAGAATAAAATTTATAACTAACATTTAACCATTTCAAAATGTAGATTAAAAGAAACACAGCCCTCTATTTAGTTTGTAACCTTTACGTAATTTGTCATATCAATTATGTATCATATCAACATGAAGATTAAAGTTATTTGCTTATTACGATTATTTGAAGCCGTAAAATCTTTGTATTAAAAACACTGCGTATTTCACTTCGAAAGTTAATAAAGTTAACAGAAGCTGTTAAGATAAGCTCTTTATAACTGCCGTAACATCAAGATATGGTTATAAAATAAAGTGGAGGCCTCCCATAAAACCCTATTTGACACTCGATCGCATTTTGTGAACAATTTTATCGTACTTATGGGAAACGGTGGGGGGTAGACCGACTTTTATTAGCAGTTTAGAGGGCGACTTCAAAAAGCGAATTATTAAATATAGAGTTCATAATTTATCTTGTAAAAGTGCAAGGTCTGTCCCAATAGTTTCCTTTGATACACCAAATTATTTTTTTACGATACATTTTAAGATGGAAACGCGTAGAACTGGTCAGAGGTAAAATAACCTCTTATGATTTCTAGACAGCAACCTAGGTAAGCAACTAGCCACATTACTCAGACTTAGGCAAAGTAGTAAATGCATTTTCCTAAATATGTCCTGTTGAAAATCAAACCCAAGACGTCTTGCACCAGTGAGACCGTTTGTTTTTTAAATAAATAATAGTAAGGAAGTAAGTAGCAGCCTTTTAACGTCCCACTGCTGGGCACAGGCCTCCTCACTCCAAGGAGCGAGGGTTTTTAGAGCATAGACCCACCACGCTTCTCCACTGCAGTTTGGCAGGCATAGTACACAAGTGCACTCTCTATTCCTTCACTATCATAGTCCGATGTGACGGGAATCCGACACGACCGAAGAGAGATCAGGCGCAGGACCGACGGCTTAACGTGCTCTCCGAGGCACGGGGGTGGATCATACCGCCAACTTCCCAACTTCGGGCAAATATTGAGAAAATCTTAATAGAAAACTCAATATTGATTTTTGAATTGGCCCGACCCGGGACTCGAACCCAGGACCTCATGTCTGTAGTCGAACATGCTAACCACTAGACCAATGAGGCAGTTAAGAAATAATAGAAAACTAGTCAATTCCTACACAATCAACCACGAACTTCTTAAATTCGTTATACAGTTTAATGTATTGGGAATAGGCCTTAGAATTAGTGTCAGTCAAAGTAGGCACCTACACATACAGCTATTACGCTGTAAGGTTTACTCTGGCTGTCGCTGACTCGAAATATAAGAATAGGAAGAACTCTAAAAAAGAATACGCCAATTTTTTTTACATTTTAGAGCATCTTAAATACATTTACATGCGTTACAACGTTGAATTACTATAATTTGACAAATATAGATAGATAGATAGAAAATACTTTAGTGTACACCACACAGGAAACATAGAACAGAAACAAGGTAAAAGAGAAAAGAAAATAATGTACAAGAAGGCGGCCTTATCGCTACGCAGCGATTTCTACCAGGCAACCTTTGGGTTAGAAATTGGAGAGGATTGGAGAGGAAATTATTCCATCGCAGCAGTGTCAGCAGAAGAAGCTCCAGTATTTATTATTATAATAGTAACAAGCTATGACTGAAGCTTTATACCAACACAGATTTATTTATTTATGAAAATAGGCAATTGGAACTCATACTTTCATAGAAACATACGCACGATTACTTAAATATGTATTTTTACTTGTTGTTATATTAGCAGACACGACTTAAATACTAATTCCATAGTATTTATAATTTAATTCATAGTTTGCTTTATCTGGTATTCTATATGCTTTACTAAATTAGCAATTTGTTTCAGGAAAACATCGCGTTTCTGGTGCCATGGGTTGTTGGCTGCATGACCTTTATGGCATTGGAAGCGATGGCTATGGTCTACTCAAATATACTCCGGGATCACGTCAATAAAGTAATTTTCATAAAATTACTAACTCTTTGCCTTATTGGTGTAGTGGTTAGAATTTTCGGCTACAGACATGAGGTTTTGGTCTAGTCCCAGGTCGAGCGAATTCAAAAATCGATATTGAGTTTTCTATTAATCTTTGCTTAATAAATGCCCGAAGTTATATAGTTGGCGGTGTGCACCACTCTCGCTCCTTGGAGAGCACGTTAAGCTTTCGATATCTCTCGCGATTGTGTCGGATCCCTGTCACATTAAACTACGTGAGTGACGGAATAGAGAGTGCACTTGTGTATAACCTGCCAACCCGCAGTGTAGTGGGACTTTGCTCTAAAAACCCTTTACCTTATGACTGAGGAGGCTAGTGTCCAGCTGTAGGCCGTTAATGGGCTACTACTTATCTTACCTTACCTTTACTAACTCTTAGAAATCTAGTTTACAGTACGAAAGCAAAGTACTAATTATTGAGGCAATCACTGTTAATTTTGAAGACGAAAGAAAGGTTTATGTGGCCTTAAACCACCTTGCATTATTTCCTTTCATTTCATAAAGGACAAGGGCAGAAAGAATTCTAGTATTTTATCTATATATACATATAATTCTTTTGTGCGTATGTATGATACTAAATTCTTCCTAAACGACTAGATCGTTGACATTTTTTGTGTGTTTTTAGGTGGATTGATTCGTTATCCGATATGTAACGAACTCATATCTCCACGGGATCATGAACTACGCGAATAAAACCATCGGGGACATCTAGTATATACATTTAAAAAACAAATACTTGTAATATCGCTGATGAAATTTTGAATAGTAAGAAAGTTTTCGCGACTTTCATTCATTATAAGACATATTCCTTTCCGTGCATTTAAAAATAGTTTATGTTGATAATTCAATCCGAATTACCCCACATTTCCACGGAATTGGAAACTATGGGGGTAATACAATTAAATATTATAGAAAGAATTGAATTTAAAAACATTTTCTTAATTAATTGAGTACCTAAACGTAAAGTTTCTATTATGTTAGAATCGACTGATATTACCAATACCAACGGTTGAGAATTATGATAATATAGCAAGCTTATATAGCAAATTTATTATAAATTTAGATTTTTAAGTATATATGGATTTATATGCTTTAAGTTTCCTATCCTATGATAACGATTTTCTATTAAGAAACCGCAAACTCCAGCTAACTTAATACTTAGGGCGTGTCAAGTAAACGTAATTACTTTGACGTATATAACAGATGTGTTCATAAGTTTGAGATTTAACTTTGTTAAATGAAAGAACAAAGTTTGCGTATAACAAATACTTTCGTAAGTATTTTTGAGGAAAATTAACTTTGTAAATTGTAAAGTTATCATGCTTCAAAGAGATTTACTAAACACTGGAGTATTCTGCATAATTTCTTGAGGTACAAACTTCTATTAGCTGTGTTTTGCTTTGTGAGTAGTGAATGAGACTGAGCTGTTACGCTCTGTTGTGTGAAGGAGGCTCAGGTTAATAATAGACTAGATAGTCAACGAATAAATTCTATAGCATAATACATTATATAACACTATATTACTGCCAATATTGACGATAATTTATACACAATTGTAACAATATTATATATAGTAATTGTTATTGCATAAGAGTAAATTAAAAAGGAAGTACACAGTCAGTATGGAACTTTATTCAGCAAAATTTTAAATGTGCTTTCATCTCATCTCTCATCAAATATCTCTGCGGAATTTGAGTCATTGCATAGTAAAGGATATTGAATGTATAACTAGTGATGAAATTACCGACTGACCAATCTACAGAAACCACATCTTTATCACGATACTATTTGAACCACTGAGCTTAGCTTAGCTTTCATTGCAGCTGTTAACTGGGTTTCCTAGAGGGGTGGCAGGCCTTAAAACCTATTTTTGTTAATCTTTTGCAAACTGTACACTCAAAAACATATACAATTAGAATCTCTCTAAGATATAAGTTCAAGCATCTTATATATCCGTAATAATTTTCATTTATACAGTAACAAAAGTGAAATAGACAATTTTATAAACGAAATAAAAACAAACTTGTAATTCTATATTTTAGAGTGAAGAAGGTTCAGAAATCATTCCCAAAAGGATACCGCAATCAGTTTTGGATTTGCCACCACGTAATTTTAAGAAAAATGTCAAAAACATCTTCTTACAGAAGGTATATTATAATGTTGAAGATTATTTAAGCGATAGAAATGTTTGCACTGAATTCCAGTTGTTCATAGAAGCAATATATAATACATTGTGGCATACAAAATTATCTTTAAAAGAGTAACCGTTGAGATTCTTGTTCAGCAGATTCACTTTTCCGAACCGGTGGTGGATTTGTTACAAATGGACAGACTACTGGCGATTCAAAAGTGCTTTTTGAGCCTACTTGAATTTACATTAGTTGTAATTTTATAATTGCTGTGCTAACCAACCTATTTTCAACGTAAATTCTCCTTGAACAGCTTTCTGATCTTTCCAGTGAAACTGGACTTTCTGCTACATCTTTGCTTTCGTTGTCGACTCAAATCGTCCCTTACCTCAATTTTCTTCTTTATGCATAGTGCGCTAGCTTTAGAAACGTTCGATCTCAGTGATACTTCGCGGTTAAATACCTTGCCGTCAATTCAGTCACTTGTTTTACCCATGCTGAAAATGTTTCACGTACTTATTTATACACAATACACGTAAAAGACAACTATGTAGCATAAAACTTTATAACAAATAAATCAAGCACATAACGCCATAGAAACACTCTTTATGCAACGCACTTGCGAATGCCATTTTGAACCGGCTCAAAATATATTCCTCTTGTTTACGTCCATGTGTACATTGGTACACATTTTGTCGCCATAAATTAAAACTAAATACCAATAGGAAGTATATAACAAATATTCTGATTAAAAATTCATTAAACCTACGTTTAAACATAACAGAACTGCATAAAAACTTCGGTGAAAACATTTCGTAAAGAAATAACGGTGCGTCTAATAATTTGGCCAGGGACTGTATACTATATTTATATTAGTAGCCCATTATCGTCCCACTGCTGGCCACTGGCCTCCACACTCATCGGAGAGAGGGTTTTTAGAGTATTGATCCACTGCTCCACTTGCGGATTGGCAGGCATAGTACACAAGTGCACTCTCTATTCTCTATCACTCTCATAGTCCGATATAACGACAATCTGACACGATCGAAAAAATGTTATACGTTTTTTAGAGTATATAGAAAAACAATAGAAGAATTTCCTATAATTGACCTCGCTTTGGTAATGTTCTACATTTGTCTTATAGTCTTTAACACACGTCCGGTTTTTAACCTTTGAAAGTATACATGTTTACAAGATAAAACAGAATCAATAAAGTGTTTTCATTAGGTCTTAGTACTGCTAGAAAATTGAATCACTCTTTTTTGTTTCAGCAATTCGACGCGATATGCAAAGCGGAGGTATTATTTTTAATACCAAGGGTACTTTTAAATGTAAGTACGTCATTAGACTTCCCAAGGGAGCCTGATAATACGTAAATCCCTTTCATTTTTACCTTTTCCACGTTTAATGGAAACATTTTTCTCACGTAATTTCTTCACAACAATTGTTTTGTAACATTTGATAATACAGCTTTTTATGAAAAGATAGGACAAAGAATAGTTTCACAAAATCCCTACTTGTATAATATTATAACTCTATCTGTTAGGCTTTTACACGTAATCTACTAAACTTAACCTTGGTAAAAGACATGGGCTACCTTTTATTAAGCAAAACATGTATGAATGGATATAAAAAGAGGGTGAAAGTTTGACTGCTTTTATGATGAGAGTACTCAATTCACCAGAGGTTGTGGAGTTGACTCCAGGAAGGTCAAATTTAGGAAATTACATTCTCAGCTCCAGTTTGTCTGGGCCTGGACTGGTGGGCGGCTTCGACCGCGGCTAGTTACCACTAGTTACTTAAAGACGTACATACATACAATGCTGTATAGAAACCATAATAGGTAAATTTCCTCTTACCAGATTAGAGCTATAATATCTTATTCCACAGGTCAGGAAACTTTTCTTATGGAAAGCTCACTAATGTTAAGGGCCACAAATGGTATGCGGAAATTGTTTCGGGCCATAAATGTGCTTATTGCTGCAGCCCACAATTGTTATAAGGACATAGGTGCGGGCCCCAAATGTCATGAGGATATTGTTACGGATCACTAATGTTATGAATTTCTTGATACATGCCCCACATGTTATAAGAATATTGCTGCGAGCCACAAATGAAATCAGGATTTTGACGCGGGCCACAAATGTTATGAACTTATTTGTGCAGGCCATATATCAGGAGTGGCCAACAAGTCATCGATCGACCGGTCGATCGCGAGACCAAGTTTGCTTGATCGCTCGCAAGTTTCATGAGGGGACGCATTCAATGATTAATGTGAATTTAAACTTAATTTTATTATTTGTATTATTATAACCCATTAAATAGATATTTATATATGTTTCTGAACTCGCAAGTAACGTCGCTCTTCTTACCTAAGAAATAAGTCGATCGCAACTCAAATTTAAAAAAAAGTAGATCTTATGTGCACAAAAGTTGTCCACCCCTGCCATATATGATATGTGAATATTAGTATGGACCTCAAATTTTATGAGCTTATTGGTGCGTACCACAAATGTTACGTTATTGGTGCGGGCCACATTTCATTTTAAAAACACAGTTTTTAGACGAAAATTTTTGGCATTTTAATCACATTCATGGTCACTCTCATGTGGATACCTGCGGGCCAAACTCCAGAGGTTTGAAACCCTGGTTTTTAACCCCTGCCTTGATGTGGCGTCACAGTCGATCAATAATTTAAAAGCAATAAAAAACTCACAGATACATGTTCAAATTCTACGCAGACCTACTCACGAATGTTACTACTATTTATTATATAAGTCTATTAGTAATACCATATTCAATGAACCGTTTATTAATTACCGTGTTATAATTCAATAAACTGTTTGATCCGATACATATCTAATTTCAATTAATTAGAGTCGTATTACGTGATATACCTTATGAGTAACGATATTATTTGTAATAATATATAATATTATTTGACTATTTTCATTGTAGAATGAAACTTTCATATTATAATAATCCTTATGGTGCCAAAGTTTCTGATTCCGAGCTAATATGTCGAGGAAAGGAAGTAAAGCAAATTGTTAAGGATAGAATAGGGTAAACAGCCCCTACCGAAGCCTCCAGTCTAGATTTGGACAAAATTAAAATATATAATTCTCTAGATTTGGCCCATCGCGAATCGAATTTGGGACCTGTTTTCACAAACCCCGACCGCTGGGACAGAAGTGTGGGACATGGCGAGAGAGAATGCCTTGAAATATGTACTAAAACCCAGCGGAACGCTATTCATCCGTAAATAAGACACCAGAGATTCCGTGGATGAGTTCGATCGCGGACTTAAAGAGATAAATATGCTTCCTTCCTTCGTTTACTGTCGTCTTTGGCGATAAAACGAAGCATCTACTGCATTTCCTGCTCTCGCTCTCTTTAGCAAGGTTTTGGTCTCATAGAAGAAGGCCACTCTTGCCTAATATCGCTCACTTGAAAGTTCTGCGTCTACAATGCTCTCCAGCAAGTGGTTCCTTTCGTACAGCGTCTCCGAGAAGAGACGCTGAGGTCTTAAGCTTGCACAATCTGTTATATTTTATTGCACAAAGGAATCCAGAATATCTGCTAGCGAATTCTTCTTATATTAAGATTGCGGTCTCGCAAAAGACCGCCACCGGCTGTCATCTCTGAAAAGTGACGCTGAGGTTCTTAGTCTATACAATATGTCACAGTTTGGTGTACTGTTGAATCCAGGAACCTCGTTAAAGTTCCCTATCTCTCCCTCTGCACTAAAACGACGACTATACATTTATAACATACTAGCTGAACCCGCGACTTCATCTTCGTAGAAAGTTTTTTGGATAGCAATTTCATTAATTTAGGTAAATTGTTTTACAACTTAGAAACATGACCTCTACTCGGCAAAAGGAACATGCTTACCAAATTTCAAATCTCTGCGCCTTATGGTTCCAGAGATATCGTGATGTGTCAATAGATACCNTTATATATATATATATATATATATATATATATATATATATATATACATCAGTAAAGACTAAATATGTATATGTTTTTCAGTGTTTATGCATATGGTGCGTCCTGCGGCTTTACCATCTTTTAAGGGCTGGTATCACGTGGAAGGGCTCAGCTGCAATCGAACTGTGACTAATGCCGCGGCCAGACCTGCGGCCTGATTCGCCCACTCGCCCGCCCCCGTGTGAGACAAGCTTATTAATAGGCGGCGCTGAAAGCGATACAGATGCCAGTCTGCATTCACTGTGACAAATCTTCCGATTATAATTAGATATAGTGTATAAATTTATTTTTGTTTACCGGCTAAAAGCTATCAATAAATAATGTATAAAACTCGATCGATATAATAAGGTTCTAACTTAGTAAAATTTAGTTTTTAGATGTATCTTTTTTCAAACTTATTTTATGCAGTATAATCTTTGATATACCTCAACCTATTCTATATTCTTATTCAGATAGATTTACAGAGCTGAATTCTTCTTATAGTAAGCTGGCTTTTGATGATAAGTGATGATAACAAGAGGTAACATACCTCATATGGCTTCTATAAAAGCAACGTATCGGAAAGCAAAAGCTTAACCGCAAGTCTTTTCTAGTAGGTTGGTAAGTAGTCCTAGCCGAAGCCTTACTCTAGTCCAAAATCCGACAAATTAGAATTGCAATTTCCTAAATTTGTTTGAAAATCTCGTGGAGCCAGCGATTGGCTTGACTTCCGAATACCAAGGTAAGCTGGAGTTTCCAGAATAACGGTGAGTGTCTAGGCTTTTATTAGCTGCAGGCCTGGTGCAATTTGGAGTAAACTGAACACATTTTGACACGTGGCATTGTTGTGGGACACACGCTCCAATAAGGTAGGTCCAACTTTGAAAAAGAGGTCATCCGCCGAATCCAACTCGAATGGGTAGCATCCGGTAAACTACGCGACATCTTTTCATCAACAATTCCTCAGTGCCTGAAGACCAAGGTCTTCGAACAGTGCGTGTTGCCAGCGATTACATATGGTTCCGAGACATGGCCGCTGACTATGAGCCTAGTAAGAAGACTAGGAGTCACTCAGCGGGCAATGGAGAAGGCTACGCTCGGGGTTTCTCTACGTGATCAAATCAGAAAAGAAAAGATCCGTAGGAGAACTAAAGTAGTCTACGTAGCCTACCGAATTGCAAAGCTGAAGTGGCAATGGGCAGGGCACATAGTTCGCAAAATCGATGGACGTTGGGGCCCGAAGATGCTAGAATGGCGGCCTCGCACCGGAAAACGGAGGTGGACAGATGACATCAGGCGAGTCGCCGGCAGCCGCTGGATGCAGGCAGCACAAGATCGGGCCCAGTGGAATTCATTAGGAGAGACCTTTGTCCAGCAGTGAACGTCCATTGGTTGAGACGAGGAACACATGTTTCATAACGAGCCATCTTAACCTGCTAGGTCCTTCGTATAGCCCACACCATTATTGGACATGGAGAATTTCATGAAAAAGGTATAGTGCTGCTGGTGTAGCCGCGGCAGCCTTTTGGTTAATATCGTTATCCACATCTTAGGAGAACCCTAGAAATAGAGATGAGAGAATGTATTTGAGATTGAAATATACAATACGTCAAGCTAAACCTTGTTATATTGATCGCAACTCTTAAGCCTTGTATCGACTACGAGATCCAGTTTCATAAACGCGTGTTTCGATTAAAAGCTTCGTCTTTTATATAACATGTTATGTTGAAGGATTGTTTTTTTATTAATAGTGTCGCTAACTTTGTTATAGCTGTAATATCGTTATAAACATACGTATATCTCTTATGTAACGGTTAGTGATAAATGCCAATAACAACACATACACTGTTGTTAGAGTGAATATATCGAAACTGAACGAGTACCTATAGAACATGACTGCAATTACATAAATACAATGTTTTGGCTTTCTCTTGGGTATAAACAACCAAATTTTGTAGTTACATTCTAAAATGTTCCTAACTATCAGTAAAACACTTGAGGAATAACAGTAAGACACCAACCTTGGCTTACGCCGACTCCAAATATAATAAAAAAGTACGTGCGTACTAAATACAAGTCTCAGAAGTGAAACTTCTTTGGCAAACAAATGTCTAGTCTTGTTTATATTTATACAAATCTAAAACTTTAGATTTGCGAGACTTAGAGGAAGGGAAAAACGAAGATATGTTAGGAATTTAATAAATTTAATTGTCATTAAAATATTAAAAGTGTCGGATATTAATACAAACAGAAATTATATTGTAAAATGACTAATTGTAAATAAAAATACCACGTGTTTTTTTGATTGAATTTAACGTTTAGAATAGAGAATTTATGAAATATTTTTATTTTATATTTTATTAAAAATGGTATATTAAGTTATTAAGTGACGAGAGGCAAATTAAAATGCCGCATGTTATTTGTAAATATTAAAACTACCTAACCTTCAAACGGATTAGTAGAAAAAACGCTGCATATCTTCGTAACGCTAATCGAGCGTTTCGTCCATAAAACATTACCCTCATGCGCTTAAAGAAGTTTCCCTTCAATAATTGTAACATTATATTATCGTAATAATTTGATAGACTTTTAAGTAGTCCCATATTTTCTTTTATTTTACTTTTTAGAGCATATCTATTAATTTGTTTGAAATACTTTGCTTTGAAGTCGCTTCGTTTTTGTTAATATATTTATTTATTTCATTTTAAAAATACAGTCAGGCTATTTATGAAGCTTTATGTCTTAGACTTTATCATCACTTATCATAAGGCAACATCAGTATAAGTTACACCGAAAAAATTTATAAATATATATGTGTATAAAGCCTATATACAACTGGAAAACAAAGTCGGTACAAGGTTTAATTAAATAATATATTTAACGTTACTAGATGTTTAGTGTACTTTCTAAAGTTCGAAATGAAATTGTAAAATACGAAATGTAAATATTGTAGAGAAATTATTTAAAGGAATTCCATATTCATGACGTTTCAGTTTAAATATGAACACAAGGTGATACAGACGCTGTTGTTTAATATTATTTGTTAAACAATTGTTAATTTTAAGTTCAAAGGGACTCTGTCTCTTCAGTTGCATTTGTTTTATGTTTATAGCAGATTTGTAAAATTAAACAATTATTCTGTTGCATTGAATATTCATTGTAATTTTTATGAGAGCAAAAAAAATTTACAATATTGAAAGACAAAAAAAACCAAAATAATCTATATTTTCTTGTGTTAAAAACTCGAATTTAAAGCGGCAAAAATTACACTGTGTCAAGAAAGAATTGATGGCACCTACGTGTAAAATTGCACCTAGGGTCGATAGTATTTATTTGCCGGCTGCATGATAATTAATATAAAAGCAGGTAGCAATGCCTTACTTTCGTCCCGTGGTGGTTATAAATTTTTTCATCACGTCGGGATCCAAAATTCGATAAAAATGTATATAATAACGTTAAAAGTAATATGAATTAAGTAAGATATTGAATTAATTGACTTCTTCGACAATGTAATTAAGCAATAAGTTGTTGACTCATTTATTTTAGACAACTTTCAAACACTAACTATATTATATAGCTGAGATATGGAATCAAAAATACAATAAAGCTGCGAAATTCTATAAAATAAAATTAGTTCTTATAAATCATAAGAACAATTAAGTGAAGCCGAAATTTGGATTAAGCATTCATTTAATCGGGGGGCAATGCGGTACTTTGACTCCTCAAAATAGAGTCGAAATACTAAATTTCGATCCAGGTATGTTGAAAAATAATTACTATACTTGCTGTTCTTACTAATGGAATGTTTTAAGCATCATTTATTTATTGCATTCAACAATTTACATTAATTACAAGTGAAACCCTGTCAGGGTATTGCAAAATGAGATTTTTGTCGAAATTATTTCATACTGCCCATGTCTCTTGCCATCACTCACGATTATGTCAAAAAAACCACCACTATTAATAATTTTAAAACTATTATCAATAATATATCACAATAATATCCAGTAAATGTGATTAAAGGTATCATAAAATAATTTCGATTTACATTAATTAACTTATCCAAACACAAAATACAAAGTACAAATAGTGGAAAGAAACAAAAAATGAGGAATTCAGAATATTTTGCTAACACTTACCAAAAAAAAACTCAGGTATATTATAATAACATTTGTCCGCTGACAAATTTTTAATTTTTGGATTGATATATTTTAATAGCAATTTTATTGGGTACAACTATCTAGTGGTATCCCTTTTGCTTATAATTCTTAATATGATATATGATTTTAAAAATAACGACGACCTAGATTTATAAATACTTGACAGTGACACCAAAATGTGATTGAAACAGTTTGTTACTTTTCAAAGGACACTCCTTTAAAATTTGCCTTTACGACTTGTGTAATAGTTCCAAAGCAACGATATTATTGACATATTTGAAAAGCTGATACAAAATTAATATAAACGAGTGGTTGTAGATAAATTTTACGACATCTCTTAATCGCAAACTAAGGCTTCGGCCCCATTAGGCAAAGGCAAACTGAAGGTCTACGGAGCCTACGTCAGCTTCAGACTGACGTATGCGACTCCTGCCCGGTACTCTGTCTGGTCAGCGTGCCAGAGGAGTAGCCTGCAGATCCAGCAAAACAAGTGCCTATGTATGATAGTAGGAGCTCCGCGGTACATCAGAAATGACGTCATCCACGGTGACATCTAGGCGCCCACCGTGGAGGTGTTCGTCCGGAACTTGGCGAGGAGTATGTTCCACCACGCGGACTCCCAACACATACACCTCCACGGCATTGCCAGTCAGCACCCCAGAGCAACAAACACTGGGCATTCTCTGCCTCGTGGACTTCTGCTATCACCGCTTCCTGATGTGAGCGATGGTGACGGCGAAGACGACGTAATAGCAGTGTCGATACCCGGACTTTAATTGACCTGGATGGATTGCGGGTAAAACAAAATACCAGGCATCAAAATTGATGTCTGAGGAAGATGGCCGGGTAAGGAGGTACTGCCTCGAGGCCCGCACCCCTCAACTAAAGTTGAGAAGAACTCAGGAGGGAATTAGGCAAAGACTAGTTTACTTTGAACAGCAAATTGAATGCAAACTCAAGTTGTGTCAGCAGATTGCAAGAAATTACCCTCAATATGCTAGAAAATCTTGGCCAATTATGTTTGGCTAGTATTTCCAGGGTGCCATTTCGATCATTAAAGAAGCACATCTTTGCGTGAATAAGATAACAATTATTTTCGATATACATGTATATCTTAGATAAATATGCGTATTATATATATATATATATATATATATATATGTCGGAGAATAAGAGAGAGAACGGAGAATCATAAAGCCCAAGGGCGTAGGGTTCTCCACCGACATCGTTATTAATTGGATCCATTATTTCATTTCTTATTCTGTGGGCGTTCGTGGGTAATGTTGGTGCAATCAAATACTTTAATCAAAAAGAAATACACAATTTATCCTATTAGTTTAAATAATCAAATATTTTAAAGAAAATAAAACCAATTCACGAATCCTCCCTGATTTTGTTCAATAGAAAATTAATCCTTAATACTTAACAATATTGGAAATATTCCGATTATATGGAGTAAATAATGTTTTACGTTATCATATCGGTTTCCTGTGCACACCAATGAAGACCAATGAACAAAAGTATTCAGCTTATCCGCTTACGGATGATCGGAATTTGGGGCGGATATTTGATTCCGTCGAAACGGATTACGATTAAACGTGCACATTGTAACAATAATTTTCAACAAAAATGTTGTTTGAAAATCATATAGCCTTGGTTTTATAATCACACAATCCAAGATTTTCTGAATCTTAGTTAACAATATAGCAGAATCGAAAATAATCCCACACACATACACACACACACACATACTCACACACACGCTCATACGTGCACATACATTCAAACAGTTAATGTAACTTACATTATTTTAGTTTGATTTTATGATGTTATCTTAATTTCGTGATAATTTTATGATGATGTACAGAGTTCCAATAATATAACAAGAAGGGGCTGTCCCCCAAGACACGAGTACTCCTCGTTTGGGGGTCAAGGGTAGTATTAATAAACTTTGTAATTTTTGGGACGAATAAAGATTTTATTATTATTCTTGAGACTCATTTAAATCGACAGTATTAATTTTTAACGAAGATGTTATTTGCAAAACCAATCACTGCTTTGGATAAATAATCGCACAATCCAACATCTTAGTTAACGATACAGTAAAATCAAGGACAATTTATGCCTTTTTTATATCAAAAACTTGTATTTTAATCGGCAAAAATGACGCTCTGGCAACACAATTTTGACAAGTTGATTTAACGTTGCCTTTATTTTCAAATAGTTCTGCTGTAACATTTGCCTTTTTGAATTGGATCACTCTTCTTCCAAAGCAAAATCTTACTTAAAAGCTACATTTAAATCAAAATCAAAAAAAGCTCTCAAGGCTTAACGAACTTTTTCAATATCGAGTCTGACCTTTGGAAATGAATATAACTGTTATAAAAGCTTGATTCTGCTAAGAATATACCAGCGAGAAGTTTAGTAGTTTTTTTTATTTTCGCAACAAATTTTACATAATATCTCTAAAAATACTTTACTGTTTAAATAGACAATAATATCGAAACTAAATTACAGATGCTCTTTAAATAAATATAGTTATAAATATACTTTATGTGACTTTTTATGTAAAGATATATTTTACTTCATCTTCGGCAATCATAGAAACTTGTATCTGCCATATAAATAAGCTATGAACTTGTAGGTGACGATATATATAAAATAATATAATAATTATGCAAATTTGCTAAAATAAGTTTATTTGTCTATTACTCTATTTATCTACCATTAAATACTTAATACTTTTTTGAAATTGAAAATATTGTTAATAACAATTTATTTGTGATATCTAATTATGTACAATATGTAAGTATATTTTGATATTACAAATTTGCTACATTTTAAATAATATATAATAATAAAATATTGAGTTAATTAATTGTACTCCTTGTATGTTATATGTAACAGCAGCATTTATGAATGTTGAAAATATGTTATATTTATGTTAAATATCGAAATCATTAAAACAAAAAAATGTATAATCAGATGTACTGCAATAAATGATATTTAATGTTGCCATATCATGTTTCATTTATTCCCTCGATAGTTCAGTAGTAGTCTAAGATCCCGCTGCAAAATTGCAACTTTCATATTGTGAGCCCCTTCGAACTGGCTCACCACATAAACTATACCAGTTCAGGCTAAAATGAAGAAAATGGATATACGTGAAACGCCTTTGATTATTCAGTACTAGAGCCAGAGTACGTCCTGTGACCGTTGTATGTGACGTCTTAGCTGCGAATGGTGACAGCGTGTCCATGCAAAATCGAGGTGACTGCGCGGGCGCCGTCATCTATACAAATAAGTCCCAATTTTAGAGTGGCTCCGCGCCGATCTATGATCGCCGCCACCAAATGTTCAACATGACTTCACTGGGACTGCACTCTGTACTCTTCTTATCTTCATTACCAAACTCTGAATATTTACAAAAGTAAATATAATTTGACAATGGAAATTTACTAACAATGGAACCTATTAGAAATGAAAGTTATTTCAATAATCTTATCTTAATTTGAAAACAATTAGCTTAAACTATAAAACTATATACATTTACAAACTATTCTAAATACGTCCTATAACAAACTTAAAAAGTCGCGAACACATATTTCAGTGAATTGACATAAAATTTTGATGCTTATTTATAACAGGGGCAATAGGTTTATACAGAATTAATTTTAATTATTGTTCAACCATACCGTTATTTCACAGAGCGAAAGAAACTTAGTGCGCTATATCATTTGGTAGACAAGGATTTTGACAATTAGATGCACAGCCTCTCAATTATCGTTTCATAAAGTAGTAGAAAGTACTCTAAGCTAAGGCACGGTAAGTAGCAGCTCATTAACGTCCTGCACCTGGGCATAGGCCTCCTCACTCATAGGATCGAGGGTTTGTAGATTATAGACCCACCACGCTGCCACGCTGTGTTGCCATTAAATAAAATTTTGTTGAGGTTCTGTACAAAGTTATATAGACCTTAAATTTTTGTTAACCAAATCAAGTTCAACATTTTCATTTAACTCTGTGTTATAACAAATGAGTTTTTTGGGAAAAACATTAACTCCGCTTATTCATGTAGAAAAACCATATTTGTTATAAATAATTAGTAAATATAGTGTAGTTTTGATTTTAGAATTGTTGTATTCTTAAACATGGTGAATGATAACGCTAAGCAAAAAAAATTTATTACGAGTCACTACGATATGAACCTAACAATTTTGCAGCGGAATCTTAACCTATAATTCTTATTTAAGCAATAAAACATTTTAAATGCTGAGTGCATTTATGCAACCAATATGACACATTACGAGTGATCAATTTTGTGTTTTTATCATAAAATCAATCTGATAATCAATCAATATAAGATGTTTAATTTAACTAGAGTAATATAAAACAATATACATGAAGTAAAAACCTGCCAAGTATAAAATAATTGTGTAATCTCTATGGGAAACTAGTTGGCGCTTATTAAAAATCCATCGCGCTGACGCTGTGCTCTCTCACGGCTATTAAAAGCGAACATACATTTGTTACATCCAGTAGTTGATAATACGATAAAGATATATTATAAAACCATAACGTGAAAAAGTCGTTTCTAACATGACCATTAATTTATTACTGGTTGATCCAAGCAACTCCCGTTTAAATTGTATAAGAAAGGGATGTCGAAAATGTAAAGTATCGATATTTTTTGAAAATATCGATTTATCGGTTTGATTTAACAGAAAATATTAGTGCTCTAAAAGTTACTTTATTTGGGCTAAGCTACTTCAGTTACCTTACATTGCTAGATAAATATTAATCAATAGACGTCAATTTCTATCGATTATTGATTAATTCTTTGAGAACTAGGTACTTAGTCAAGTGTAGAAATATGCATGTGTTATGGATATAAAACATAAGTCAGTCAAGTCAGCAATACGGCTGGGCAGTTAAAGTTGGAATTGACGGACTGAGTTTGTTGTGTTAATGAAACACGTATGCTATGACAACTAACTTTATTATAACATTACCAACAACATCTCCCCCATAAAATAAACTAAGTAAAATATAGTAACAAGTATACACAGTTATATTTATGTATATATTACACCCTTAATAAAAAAAAGGAATACTTAATTAAAAACAATAGTGCACAAGTATGGGAAAAAGAGAAAAAAAAATTTAATCACTCTTAATGGTTTTGTTTTCTCTCTCGTAGGATAGGGGGTTCATAGAATGGCTTATCATTATATGAATGATAAGTGCCCCTTTCAGTTTTTGCATGACATAATTCAGATCTATCAACTGAGTGAATATGAAAAAAAATGTTTGAAATATAGTAAAAACAACAATTTCGCTCCCCATTGAAAACCATTACACCCTGTCAAGCATTTGACGTCTGTCCGGTCGTTTGGAAATCAATTGCATTTTGAATTCATTCAGAAATCAAA
Organism: Elymnias hypermnestra; assembly: GCA_015832385.1. Lineage (NCBI taxonomy): Eukaryota > Metazoa > Arthropoda > Insecta > Lepidoptera > Nymphalidae > Elymnias > Elymnias hypermnestra. The sequence continues at coordinate 1,803,622 of JACTOM010000847.1, read as the reverse complement.
TTAAATTTAAAAGTACGTAAAAAAAAAACTTTTCTTATTATTTTGTTTTCGAATGACAAAATTTTGATGTATCCTGTTGTTTTTGAAATCAAATTAAATTTAAATGAATACTTTTGTTTATTCTGTTCATTTGTTATTGACGTTTGACATTGACAGTTAATAATTTCTGATCACATTAATATTTTACGGTTATATAAAATATTTTTTTATTATTAATCATACGTATGCATATATTCATGTTGTGTTGTTCGTTTTATTTGGTGATGGTTTAATAATAAATTTCAACTATTTATAGGTAATTAAACTTCATATGCTTTTATAAACCGAACAATTTCCATCGTGTTTTGTCCAATAAACTTGACACTGGCGAGATAATCTGTGCCCAATTGACACACCTTAAAGCCACTAAACAAAGAAGAAGAAGAATATTTTACGGACTTTAGTGGGAATCTGTGTATAAAGGTCGCGTTTTTTTATCACGATTTGTTTTTGTTCCAGTTGAGTTTTGGCCACATTTGTGACTAAAATTGAAACATTCTGAAATTATTACTTAGCTATATTATTTATTGATTCTATGGTGGTATGAAATTTGCCGGGTCAGCTTGTATATATATGTCGGAGTGCGGTAGTCTGTAGAGCGCTGGCGCCAGCTATCTATCGGCGTGGGAAAGAGTCAATAGTGGCAGTCCGCTGCGCGTCTCTCGGTAGTTCTCGGGTAACGCTCCGTCAGAGCGGTCGACTATTGAAACTGTCGCGTGTTAACTGATATCGGGAACAGTAAGTGGTTGAACATTATAATCTGAGTTAATTAATAAAGTGTTTGATTGCACCAACATTACCCACAGTATGGAATTATGGATGCCATTAATGACGATGTCAGCGGAGAAGCCTAAGCTCATATGCTTTATGCTTCCTTTTCTCTTATTCTCCGACATATATATATTTTTGATACTTTTTACAATAAAACTTTTGGCGCCTTCCCAACAATTTGGGCAGCTCCCTAAGGACAACTGTGAAAATATTAGGCTATTCCTTCGTATATTGGCCGGGGATAATGATTTAGGATGGAGCGCACGTCCTTTATTAAACCTGAAGCTACTGGATGATACGTGTCCCTTAAAAACTTTCATTTTGTCTTCATATCTACTACATGTGGGATTAATAAACAATAAGATGCTAAACACATTAATAACATTCAGAAAGTAAAGAAAATCCTACAAATGTTAGTCAAAATTACTAAGCCTTCTACCATGACTTCTTAAATACATAACATAATAAGAAACCTTTCAAATAAATTTAATTAATGACAATATTAAAAAATATAACATCCATCATCCAGAACAACTAAAATAAAAGTGCGTACGTACAAGGTACACATGTCAGAAGTTAATCTTCTTTGGCAAACTTATTTGTAAGCTTTGTTTATACAAATTTAAAACATTATATTTTCGTGACTTAGAGGGAGGGAAAAAGGAGGGTATTTTAGGAATAAAAAAGTGTCGAAAATTAATACAAATAATTTATTAAAATTTCAAATGCATGGTAAATGAATAAAAAAAAATTGTTTTTGAACTTAAAATTTAGAATAGAGAATTTATGAAATATTTTTATTTTATATTTTATGTAAAATAGTATATTGAATGATTAAATGACGAGTGGCAAATTAAAACGCCGCATGTTATTTGTAGATATTCAAACCACCTAACCTTCAAACGAATTTGCATAAAAAACGCAGCACATCTTCATGACGCTAATCAGGAGTTTCATCCGTAAAAAAAATTACCCTCATGCGCTTAAAGAAGTTTCACTTCAAAATGTATTTGTTTACTATTGAAAATTTAAACAATATACATAACAAATTGGGAATGTCAACAACAAATATAAGTCGTTAAGTCTCTAACTAATTTTATAATTTTTTTAAATAAATAAAATAAAAAAAAACATCTTTTATTTCAACCGTTATAGCGGTCATAGCGGTGTTAGTAAATACATTGATAAACTTAAAAACTAGGTGTTAGTAATACAATTATGGCTACTTAAATCTATTTCCGGTCTGACTTGTCAGTACATGAACCAATGAGGAGTAGTTCGAATACTGACAGTCGAGCCTGGCAGCAAACGCACTCAAAACTGTTAGAACTGGCCCGGACTCTTCGCAACAGGGATGTACACCGCTTGCACATGGTTGCATAGAAGCAATCCACACGCGCGTCGGCAAACATACCTGAAGCACTGCAGAATCAGGGCAGTCCCATCAGCATCTTAAATGCATTATTATATTGCACGCGTAGAGCGCTGTACTGTTTTTGAGGACGAGTATAATCGACCCACAGGCTACTCGTGTAGAATGAGGTGCAGTAAGCTTTTAAAAAGTGATATTTTCACTGGCACCGGACACCGAGCAAATCTGCGGACGGTCATATTTGCCCTCATTGACAACGCCCTATGCTCGCGTTCCATGTCGTCTTTCAAGTTAGAGGTCTGTACGTGGCCTAAGTATTAAAAACTTTCCACCTCTTGCAAAGGAATCCCTTAAAGCTTCATAGACGGGACTGAAGAGGGCAACGACTTACCCTTGGCCTGAAACACCATGCATTCACTCTTCTTTACATTATAAGCTAGGCCATGACGGTAAGCATATTGCTCACAGATACCTAATAGTTTCTTTATGCCGCAGACAGAGGCACTTAACAGCACCATGTCATCCGCGTAACTTTTGTATGTAAGTATGCATGTTTGTAACGTTTTCACACAAAAACTACTGAGCCGATTTCAAAAAATCTTTCGCCATTAGAAAGCTGCATTTTCACTGAAAACAGGTTATTTTAAATCTCAAAAAAAATAAGAAAAACGCATTTATGTAACCCAAGGTTTGAAACAAAAAATCTGTTATCGCCTGCTCTGTGGAAACTATTAAAGATAGAATAAAAAAACTCGTTTTATACATTTTTAAAAGTGTCGACAAAAATCTAACCATATTATTCATACATTCATCATAAAATTCTTATTTTGTTAAGGGCTATTTATTAAAGACCGTTTCAATACCTGTAAAATACTTTTGAAATGATTAAAATCGGACATTCCATTCAAAAGATGTAACGAATTTATAAATATCAATTTGGGAAATAAGTCTGACTTAGTATATTTTCCACTGCCACGAGATCTGTATCTACGTGGGTGAAACCGCAGTTCATTGCTACTGTATAGTTAGCACAATGATATGAGTAGTTACAGAGTTCTGGAGTTCACTTCTCGACAGAGCAAATTTAGGAAATAGCATTTTTTAAATTAATCTGAGTCTGGAATGGTAGAAGGTTTCCGCCATGGCTAGTTACCACCCTACCTACCTAACAGCAACCACTCATACTTCTCAACGCTCTCGCATCTCTACCGCATTTATTTTACTTTTGCGATTCTTCTGCCATACCCAAATTTCACTACCATACATAAGTGTAGGCTCCAACACTCCTGCATGCACAGCCAGTCTGGCCTTTTGAGACACCATCTGGCTATTCATAAAGGCGCGAAGGCCACCATTTACCATATTCCCTGCATTCACTCTCCTTTCAATATCACTTTTACATGTTCCGTCTTTTGTAAATTATATCCCAAGTACACAAATTCTTTCACCTTTTCCACTTGTTCCACATCTATCAAAATATTGCCATTCATTTTAGATTCATCATACATATTATAGTACAGAAAAACTAAAATATTCAACGATTTGTGACGTGATGTCCTAACTAACACGTTTTCAATTTCTGACTTTTTCTTACGAGAAAGTTCAAATTTATATGCTACGAAATTGTATACCTTAAAAAGATCGATGCAAAAATCCGCAATGGTTTGGCTTGGTTTGGTTAGATTTAGATATAAAAGTTAACCCACAGAAACTATTTTATTTTTACTAGCAACGCCCCGCGGTTTCACCTGCGTAGATACCGATCTCGTGGCAGTAGGACTATAGATTATTTATATTAACATATAAGTATTATTTCACTTATTATTTAATTAAGTATGTACTGATAACCGAATATTTCAGAAGAACTGTGCTAACGAATAAAAACAGTCATTCTGGAATACTTACAGTCATTTTTGTCAAATGTACATGTACATATAAGTAAAATGATTAACTGCAAACAACTACATTATATTAGAACATTAATTTCATTAAAATTATATTTTTAAATTCGTTATATCTTTTGAATGGAATATCCGATTTTGATAATTTAAAAAAGTTTTTTACAGGTATTGAAACGGCCTTCAAATATCCTCATATAAATATGATATACTAGCAATGCCCCGTGGTTTCACCCGCGTCGATACCGATCTCGTGGCAGTGGAAAGTCTACTAATTGGTTCGGTAATATAAAACTTTTATTTCACTTAGTTTTTAATTACTTTCTTTAAAATTATTAGATACACACATTCATAATCAATCAATATACAGATTTTACTTTATAAAGAATATATATCCAGTAAATTTTAGCTTGATTATTATAAATTGTTACAAATAAAAACAATATAGGTACATCGGTGGGTATCATTGGTATCCTTGAAATATTAGCTAAATCACCAGTCGCAGGCCCAGTTATAAGGGTCGCTACAATTTTAATATATCTTTAGAGCGGAATGTCCGATTTTAATAATTTTAAAAGCTTTTTACACGTTAATAGGATAAAGATTGATAAAGAGATATGAATTATATGGTTTAAGTAGAGTCGGCACTATTAATAACTTTTAAAATGTAAAAAAGTAGTTATAGTCGGTTAATTACAGTAGTTGGGCACATGGTATCGCGGACTTTTATGTAGATATAAATACTTTCTATAATATTGTAGAACATTTTTTGTTATATCTTTAATAGTTTCCGAAGCGCACGCGATGAAAGGTTTTTGTGATAATTTTTCCTCACCTTGGGTTACATTAATGCATTTTTATTAGGGATCCCTATTTTTTTTATAAAATAATATAGCCTATGTCGCTCAGTTAAAATGCGTCTTTCTAATGATGAAAATTTTTTTGAAATCGGTCCAATAGTTTAAAATGATATCAGAGATTTAAAAAGCGTAAGCTTACCGGCTGGTTGTGACAATGTTACAGAAACATCAAATAATTGTCTCCATACTCTAAGACCCATATTAGAACTACTCAATAAATTACACATTGTACTATACATAATCTTGAAAAGAATTCAATCTTGCCTCTTTATTTCCATAAAAGGCAAGTGAAATGAAGGTAAACTTAAAGATCTTACTTCCAAAAATCCCGTATCTTATTCACATAAATATCTCAGGCTATAATGTCAGGCCACCCCCTTACCCGACTACCCTCGTATCTTTTGTTAAATGCTACCCAAATATCAAAAGCTCTGAAATGCCTCGAGAAGATTCAATATTGGAGTATAAAGGGTCATTTTGGGGACATAGATATAAGTGTTGTGATACAAGCATTTTATATAACAAACATCAATTCAAAAAGACTCTTTTGAATTGATTTTAAGCTGTCCCTTGGATAAACATTTATCAACGGTATAGACTCTTGAATCGAATGAGGAGAAAGCTGCATGAAACCCACAGTTTTCTGCAGTATTACATTATGTAATATACAATGATATGTATACAAAGAGTCTTTGAAAGAATATTACAAATCGAAATAGAACATTTAAAAACACTTTTTTGTCGCTGGGAAATGCTTTAACGCACGCTGGATAGAGTATACAGCTCCATCCAGGAGTGTGGGATTCACCGTAACCAGAATACCTACTAAAACCCAGCGGAACCCTCTTCATCCGTATGATGGACGCCAGACGTTCGCTAACGCATTCATCTCTGGTGCCCCAGATGCGTTCGACTCAAGGGTTCAAAAGAGGGGAAGCAGGCGCTCATAATTGCGCTGTCTTATACCTCCCCTTCTCCGGCGGGAGGGAGGAGCATCGACCGCTCTCTCTCTCTCTTTGCCTCTCTAATGCCTCATTCTGAAAATATAGCATAGCACCCACTATGCGGGGTGGAGAGAGATCACTTCCAACCAACGACTTTAAGACTGGGGGCCCCAGGCCGGGCATTCTGCCAATGTGTGGTACGCCGTATCAACAGCCGTATCACATTCTCGGCAGGCAAGCGAATTCTGACGAAAGTGTTCTGAAGGAGTAACCTCTTTAACATGAGTTAAGTAAAAATAGTATTGAGCTATGTATGGGAGCTAGGTTACGGGATCCGGAACTAGTATAATATCAGAAAAACTTTATTTTAAAAATATTAAGTTATGGCATAGTAATATGTGCTTGTATAATGGTCATAAAATTACGCCTTTAGGTTATTTTATTGGTAAGGTGTCTCTTAATAACAGAATAGAAAATGTAATACTTTATGTAACAAAAACAGTGGACCGCTTTTATTAGGGCGTGATTTTATGACTATATGTAATATGTATTTTTCATCATGTAATAGTAATATAATTTCCAAGATTAAGCCTATTAAAGATGTGCATCGCTATTAAACTTATTCGGAGATGTTTGGAAAGATGAATTTGAAATTGACTTAAATTTAAAAAGTGCCAGTTGCTCTTAAGGAAAAAGTAAGAGCAGAATTCGATAGGTTAGTGAATTTAGGTATTTTAATACCGGTTACCTATTCTAAAGCTCAGTTACGGCGGACCCAGAGGGTTATAACGATCAGAGCTATACGGGGGTACCGTACAGTGTCATGGACAGCAGCAACACTCCTGGCATGGTGAGCCGCGACAACCAGAGGGGAATTACCAGACGCTGACGAGATAAGGAAGGTCAGGGTTCTAGCTAACAGAACCTTGACCCAAAGATGGAAGGAGGATCTCGAATCCCCAGCAGCGGGCGAGGACATAGTAGGGGCGATCTGCCTTTATCTTGACAAATGGCTGGGCAGAGAGCACGGATCGCTCTCCTACAGGTTGGTACAGGTGCTTACTAGTCATGGTTGCTTCGGCAAATATCTGTACCAAACTGTTGGCTGTGAGCCGTCGGCCAGATGTCACGAGTATGATGCCTCGTCAGACACAGCCCACCCGACTCATTATGACGCCGCTGATCGGCACAGATCTTTCACTGGCAAGTAATATAGGAGAAATACTTACCAGTGAGCAGACCAGGAGAGCGGTTGCCTCCTTTTGCGAGACTGTCATCTCGCTTAAGGAAGCATGGCAAAGGGAGAGGGTGAATGCCGCCGAAACACTCCAGCCCCGACGAAAGGGTGCTGGAAACAAGAGGCGGAGATTCGTACTACTCCCCCTGTAGAATATCGGTGAGCTGCAACCTAAGGACCATAAAGGAATGCTTCAACAAACCTCTGGCTCCCCACTTTAAGTGGGTATTGTGAGTTTGTACCCACGCGGAGTCCCACACTCCTGACCTATTAGTCGGGGCTTGTAAATGCAATTCCCAGTGACAACCTGTTACCTATTCTGAGTACGCTACTCCGATAGTTCCTGTATTAAAAAAATTGCTGACTATTATTCCTGTACATTAAATAAAGGTCTTAAGATAGAAATGTTTAGATACAGTTAGGTAGTTAGATACAGACATAGATAGGAAGTTTTTTTTCTAATTTAGATGGCGGGGAACATTATAGTAAAATAGACTTGAGTAATGCGTACAACGAATTTAAATTATCAAAAATATATCAACTGTAACAAATATATTAGCACCCATAAAGGACTTTTTTCTTATACGAGATTAGTTTACGATTTAACTAACGCACCGGTTATATTCCAAGGGGCAATGGAAACACTATGTAAGTATTATAACGGGTCCGACGAAATAAACGCATCTTTCTAGGCTACAAGAGGTGTTAAATAGTTTACAAAACGCCGAGTTGCGCTTACAGAAAGATAAATGTGTATTTTTTTGATAACAGTGTTAAATATCTAGGTTACGTTATAGACAAGAACGGATTGAAAACTTGCCCCGGGAAAGTTGAAGCTATAGTCAAAGCACTAGCCCCTACGAATATATCGGAGCTAAAACGATTCCTAGGTATAGTAAATTATTACAGGAATTTCATTTCGAGTACTACAAGCGTGTTTCAATAACTGTAAAATACTTTTATAAATTATTAAAATAATGATAACGAAAATGGATGATTGATTTATAAGTTCTTGTAGGTAATCCTTGAAAAATCGACAAACGGCCTGATGCTGACGAGGTTCAGAGAATCAGGATCCTATCCGACTGGGCCATGATTGAAAGGTGGAAGGATCTCGGGTCTCCAACTGCAGGTGTGGCGCGGTTGCAGCGGTGCGTCCATTCTTGGAAGATTGGCTTACCAGGGGGTACGGTACGCTAACGTACAGGTTGGTGCAGGTGTTAACTGGACCTGGTTGCTTCGGCATGTATCTGCACCAGATTTTAGACTGCGAAGAGACTCCTGCCTTCCGTATATGAGGGGAGGCCGTCGATATTGCGCAACACACAGTAGCCTATTGTCAGGCTTGGGGACCCCAGCGTCACATCTTGACACCGCTGATTGGGATGATTGGCGATGAGTCAGGTTGGAGAGCAGTGACGTCCTTCTGCAAGGCTGTCATCCTGCAAAAGGAGGCACTAAACAGGCAAAGGGAGGGTATGACAGACGCTACTCTCTCGGTCTTTACTCTCCTGCTCTACCTCAACTAAAGTAAACCCTTAAGTCGGATTCATCCGGGGCGCCGGACCATCTGGACCCCAACACTTGGATTAAGAGGGTTCCGTTGGGTTTTTCTGGGTATCCTGGTACGACCAGCGAGTCCTACACTCCCAGATGTAAGTTTTGACTTCATCCGGCATGTATAAGGCATTACCCAGCGAAAATAACCTATATGTAAGTAAGTAGCAGCCCATTAACGTCCCACTGCTGGGCACAGGCCTCCTCCCTCATATGAGAGAGGGTTTTTAGAGCATAGACCCACCACGCTGCTCCACTGCGGATTGGCAGGCAGAAAAAAACCTATGTTACTAATCAATTAATATTTTTAAAAAATTTGAGGCAGTTATAATGAGATTACACTGTTTATAAAGTATTATACAGACTTTAACATATCTATTTACACTAACGAAGTTCTCTTTTAAAAATAAAGAAAGAAATTTCCAACGTTAACGATCGTCAAAGCTTTAAACGTTACAGTTTTCAGGTGTGATAACGTAATATCAAGCTCGAATCAAAGTGCTTCATTAACACGGTGCCCGAGCTTTGAAGGCGCGTAATCCTTTTTTCAAATTCACTGAAACGGGCCGTTGGCCTGATTTTATTTGTCGCAATTTTGCACGGTAGTATCTACACTTTTTTTTGGATTTTTATCTCCCTTAAAGGCAGTAAAATGATGTGAAGTAGAACCGTAAATACCATTATTACCTATATTTAAACTATAAAGTTTGCTTGTACGCAGTAATCTCAGAAACTATAAGTCAAATTTAGAGAACTCTTTTAGTGTTAGATAGCCCGTTTATCGAGGAAAAGTGTAGGATATATAGCATCACGCTAAGACCAGTAGCATTAGTGCACCAATAAAGAAAGTTTCAATATAGTGGTGTTTTTCCTATTGAAAGCTTACCGAAAATGATGCGTAAACGGATAACGTTTCGCAAAAATCATATATGATAGAATTTTTTCCCTTTAAAAGATCTATAAATACTTCGCAACAAGATATGTCTGTCTGTCTAAAACTTCGCGGATGACACAAATTTTTAACAGATGAAACGTGTGATTAGCGTCACGCAGATGAGCACCGTTTTTATGCTAATTCGTTTGAAGATAGGGTAGTTTTAATAGGCACAAGGTCACAAATAAAATGTTGCATTTTAATTTGCCAATCGTCATTTCATTATTTAATATACTATATTTCATAAATTCTCTTTTCTACATTTTAAAACAAAATTTAATTATTAATTTCTAATATAGACAAAAAACATGTGGCATTTTTATTTACAATTCGCCATTTAATACATTATTTGTATTAATTTTCGACACTTTTAATATTGTAATGACCATTAAATTAAATTCCGAATATATCTTTTTCCCTCCCTCTCGTAGACTATATATATAGTCTCGGAAATCTAAAGTTTTAGATTTGTATAAATAAAAACAAGATTTAAAAATGTGTTTGCCGAAGAAGTTTCACTACTGATATGTGTACTTTGTACGCACGCTCTTTTAATTTTTATTTCTGTAAATAAATTATTTTTAACTCTTACTGCATGGATCTTAATGGTAATTTAACTTATTTAAATATTACTTAATTCCTCATGGTATTTGTAAAACATTGTACAGTGTCATGTATTTAAAGCTCGAGTAAAAGACTTTAAAGGTTTGACAGCCTCAGGCATAAGGTTGCGAGTACTTACTTGGCTAGCTTAGGTCCTGGGTTGGATCGCCTGGAGGTGAAAATGTATTTTCTAATTTTGCAAGTCTTAGAATCTATTCTTAAGAATCTTAAGTAATAACGACATTATATGTATATATTCACATATATGTAAGTTATATATATTAATATGTTGATATATATATCTATTATTGTATATGTATTAGGATGTAGTTATTTGTGTGTATGTTTATGTTATTGCCTACCTTCCTTCATCGCTACTTACAGCTTTTTAAACTCAAGGTTGTCTGGGAGAAATCGCTTAAGCCATAAGACCGCCTGTTGTACTTTGTTTCTCTATTTAGTTAAGTTTATTATGATGTATTACTTTTAAGGTGCAATAAAGTGTATAAATAAAAATAAATAATCTATCACTAATAAAAAATATTTCTTTCTATGTAACGAGTTTAAGATAGCATACGAATTACTTTATTTTAATATAAAACAAAAGATGCTATGTGCCCACGGCATTTTATAGAAGCATGAAAGTTTTAATACATAAAACAATACATTTCAAAGCGTTAATAAGGTCAACACTAACAATGTCCATTAAAATACCCAATTTCTAACACAACTTTATTAGCAAAACTCCGCAATTGTTACGAGTAGCAAATAACAGTCGTTTTAACGAGTAAGTTCAAGTTGAAATTTATATTCAAGGATGTATTTATTAGACAAAATTCATTATCTCCTTACCAAGTGTCCATTATTATCCTAATACAATATATAAAACACGAAAATTGTTTCAAACCAAATATTGAAACTATTCCCATGTATCCCAAACCGGCTCGTCATCACTAGATCTTCTAAATTGGCTTCACTTGCCTTAAACTTTAGTAAAGTGACTCCATTGGCAATATAATTGGTCACACAGTATGGATTTCCCCTTATTCCCACAGGAAAATACCTGGGACAACATTGTGAAGGGCTAGACTACATTTAAATGAAAATGTCTGTTTGATTATTTCGAAACAAAGTAAGTAGTAAAAAAAGTAAGTAGCAGCCCATTAACGTCCCACTGCTGGGCACAGGCCTCCTCGCTCCAAGGAGCGAGGGTTTTTAGAGCATAGACCCTTCACGCTGCTCCACTGCGGATTGGCAGGCATAGTACACAACAAGTGCACTCTCTATTCCTTCACTCTCATAGTCCGATGTGACGGGAATCCGACACAACCGAAGAGAGATCAGGCGCAGGACCGACAGCTTAACGTGCTCTCCGAGGCACGGGGATGGATCACACCGCCAACTTCCCAACTTCGGGCAAACATTTAGAAAATCTTAATATAAAACTCAATATTGATTTTTGAATTGGCCCGACCCGGGACTCGAACCGAGGACCTCACGTCTGTAGTCGAACATGCTAACCACTAGACCAATGAGGCAGTCGAAACAAAGATTTCAATTAAATAATAATCTTTATAAGGTTAGTTTTATCAGCTTCTATTAAAACGGGTCCACACTAACAACCCGTAAGCCACTATTGGGCGGCCCGCAGGCATGCAAATAATAGTAACGAAAATATGAAACAAATAGATTTATCTAATAAAACAATGTTTATTAGATGAAACATGGCCCGCGTCAATATCCTCATAAAATTTCAGGCCCTCATCAATATCCTCATAACATTTGTGGCCCGCACCAGTATCTTTATAACATTTCAGGCCCTCATCAATATCCTCATAACATTCGTGGCCCACGCCAACGTCTTCGTCACATCTGCGGCTCGCACCAATAGCCTCGTAATATTTGTGGGCCACTCCAATATCCCAACGTCTTCGTCACATCTGCGGCTCGCACCAATAGCCTCGTAATATTTGTGGGCCGCTCCAATATCCTTTTAATATTTATAGCCGGCATCAATATCCATATAACATTTCACTGCCGCACCAATATCCTCATATCATTTGTAGCCGCGGTAATATCTTCATAACATTTGTGGTCCACATCAATATTCTCATAACATTTGTGGTCCGCAACAATACGCTCATAAAATTTGTGGCCTGCGCCAATATCCTCTGAGCATTTGTGGCCGGACCAATTTTCTTGTAACACTTGTGGCCCGCACCAATCTGATCGTAAAATTTATAACCCGCGCCAATGTTCTCATAACATTTATGGCACTTCTATAAGAAAAGGTTGGCAACCCATGTATTAGACTATATCATCACTGACTGTCTATCAGTTGAGATAACATTGAAGCGATAATAATATTCGCTCCGCTATCATAGGTCCCAGGTTCGATTTCCATTAGAGCAAATTTAGGAAAATGTATTTTATATTTGTACCACAACAAAATATTTTCGTTTCGGTACAAGCATTAGAAACTATAAGATGTAAATAACCTCTTACTAAGTTAGCAAATATAGTTCGCTTTGCTAGCGGAGGTCCCGGGTTCGATCCCCGGTAGGAAGTTTTTAGGAAATTGTATCTTCTAATTGGTCTGAGTCTGGACTGGTGGGAGGCTTCGGCCGTGGCTAGTTAACACCCTACCAACAAAAACGTACCGCCAAACAAAGAGATTTGTGTTCCGGTACGATGCTGTGTAGAAACCGTNTGAAAAATACGTTATCTGACATTTTGCAACAGCATACCAAAATGTTTTATTTCTTCAAAAAATTCCCTGTGAAACGTTCAAATTGAACTATTTGGCCTTTGTGTGTCTGCACTCTGCTTTGAATTCATTGTAAAAAACGTATGCCATACGAATTTTTACATTTATTATTAGTTATACGTTGGGACCTTCAGTATATAGGAAATATAGACAGCCTCTACTTGTTAGGGGTGTCAAAACATTTATTTATAACTAGCTGAACCCGCAACGTCGTCTGCGTGGAATGTTTTTTGGGTAGCATTTTCATTAATTTAGGCAATTTTTTTTACAAATAAGAAACATACGTATAACACCCCGGACTGGAAAATATGTGGAATTCCGTTTTAAGCTGACCTCTACTCGGCAAAAGGAAAATTCCTACCAAATTTCCAGTATCTACACCTTATGGTTCCAGAGATATCGTATATATGTATATATATATATATATATATACACCCACATGCTTACAGACACATACACGCACTCTACCTCTCTCTCTCTGTCACACACACATACACTTACACAACAATGCACACACACACACACAAAAAACTTGTTTGAATCATTATTTAAGTCTGCTTTACTCTGTTGTTTTCTTATTTATGTAAATAGACATAATCTGTCATGACCTTACTTTAAGCGTAAAATAAAATGTAAAAATTGTACACTGCGTCATTACAAATAAAGAATTAAATAAAATAAAGAGGCAAGTATAAAATCATTATTATATTTATATTTTAACGAATTTACACAAAACCTTGACAAATTCTATGCATAAAGCTTCCTCAATCATTCATCACATCAATCTATTAGTGAAAATATTTTTGTTTTTCGCAACTTTATAGATAAACAGACGCGGTTTTAGACTTGGTTTTTTTTTTTGAAAGGATACATTTTTCTCCGGCTCCTTTATACACAAAAGTTATAGAATACAAACCTAGCTATTTATTATACACTTAGTACACAAAGTAAGTTTCATACATCTAATTTCTTAAAGTTAGAAAGTGGGAGCCTCTCTGAAGACTTGACGTACAACCTTATTTGAGGTTAATACGCTTACACTTCTTGATGGAATCCCAAAGTTGCCGTGGAGCTCGCAACTTTCTATTATAATTTAAGTGCCTAATTAATATTCACGTTGCAGCACTTGCTGTCATTTAAAGAAGGTCTTAGACACATATAGGTATATCTATATTTTATATTAGCAATTCCCCGCGGTTTCACCAGTGTAGATACCGATTTCGTGGCAGTGGAGTCGGATTTATTTTCGTTAACATAAAAGTTTTGTTCAATTAGTTTTTATTTAGGTCCTTTTAGATTACTAGAGACATACATTCATAATCTACTCGCTACACAGATTTTACTAATACATTTTTAAATTTGTAACATTAACGTAGAATGTCCGATATCAGCAAATATAAAAATACTTTATAGCTACTACAAATACTACTAAGCTTGATACAAATAAAAACAGTATAGGTATATCGGTGGGTATCATTGGTATCCTTGGAATATGACGCTATAAATTAATAACAAGCATTTTTTGATTATTGTCGGCATTTTTATTAACTTTTAAAATGTACAAAAGTAGTTATAGTGGCATAACTACAGTGGTTGGGCATAACAAACTGTTTTGTAGTTATGAATACCAATACCATCATTAATTTCCCCAGCGCAAGCAATGACAATTTTTTTGGGACCAATTGTTGCACACCTTGGGTTACATTAATGGATTTTTATTAGGGATCCCTATTTTTTTGATAAAGTAATATAGCCTGTCGGAGAATAAGAGAGAAGGAAGCATAAAGCATAGGGGCGTAGAGTTCTCTGCCGACATCGACATTAATGGCATCCATAATTTCCATTTCCATAGTGTGGGCGTTGATGGGAAATGTTGGTGCAATCAAACACTTTATTAATTAACTCAGATTATAATGTTCAATCACTTAATGTTCCCGATATCAATTTACACAAACTCAGTAATTATAATGGCTAGGAACGCGACAGTTTCAAAGGTCGACCGCACCGGCAACCCGTCACCCGAGAACTACCGAGAGACTCGCCGGACTGCCACTTATTGACGCTGCCCCACGCCGATAGATAGATGGTGCCAGCGTTCCACAGACTATTGCACTCCGACAAGCCTAAGTCGCTCAGTGAAAATGCAGCTTTCTAACGGTGAAAATTTTTTGAAATCGTTCCTGTAATTTTTGTGTGAAAACGTTACAAACATACATACATACAAAAACACAAATGTTTCCTCTCAATAATATTAGTTTAGATAAATATATTGTAGAAGCATTGTAAGACGGCCCCAATGTATAAAAAGTCAGGTATAAAATACCAATTTTGTAAGACAGTGTTTTAAAAAAAACCCATTTATTACTGTACTATTTCTTGCACTTATGATAAGTTTTAGTCACCAGTTTTAATAACTATATTATGATAAAAAAATACGTAGACGTAAGATGATAAATATGGTGATGAAAATTACATGAATCTACAAATGCATCACTAACTGTTTATAAGTAAAGGTCTATAAAGTAAAGGTATTTTTTAAGTTATTTTAATTCTTCGGCCATAGAAGAGGTTTAATTTTCTTTTTGCTGTGGAACATTTACAAAATCGGGAGGAATCGGCGCATGTCGTCTCTTCCCACTCAGTTCGATGGTTCACCATCTCTTTCGTACCATATTCTTATAACATACTGGNGAGTTGGATAGGAAAGATTTGGTACGTGGGATAAGAGGAGTTTTGGGGAGCATTAGGGTTAGGTATAGGACATTACTGCCGCGGATAGAAGAGTGAAGAGCGGTAGTAATAGCTCGAGGCACCCGGGGTCGCTTACCCGCATGCTTAGTTAGTAATCGGACAGATTATCTGACTAAACACCCTCTGAGTGGGTCCCGATATCAATTTACACAAATTCAGTAATAATAATAGCTAGGAACGCGACAGTTTCAAATGTCGACCACACCGGCAACCCGTCACTCGAGAACTACCGAGAGTCTCGCCGGACTGCCACTTATTGACTCTGCCCCACGCCGATAGATAGATGGTGCCAGCGTTCCACAGTCTATTGCACTCCGACAAGCCTAAGTCGCTCAGTGAAAATGCAGCTTTCTAACGGTGAAAATTTTTTGAAATCGTTCCTGTAATTTTTGTGTGAAAACGTTACAAACTTGCATACATACAAAACACAAATGTTTCCTCTCAATAATATTAGTTTAGATAAATATATTGTAGAAGCATTGTAAGACAGCCCCAATGTATAAAAAGTCAGGTATAAAATACCAATTTTGTAAGACAGTGTTTTAAAAAAAACCATTTATTACTGTACTATTTCTTGCACTGATGATAAGTTTTAGTCACCAGTTTCAATAACTATATTATGATAAAAAAATACGAAGACGTAAGATGACAAATATGGTGATGAAAATTACATGAATGTCTAGAAATGCATCACTAACTGTTTATAAGTAAAGGTCTATAAAGTAAAGGTATTCTTTAAGTTATTTTAATTCTTCGGCCATAGAAGAGGTTTAATTTTCTTTTTGCTGTGGAACATTTACATAATCGGGAGGAATCGACGCATGTCGTCTCTTCCCACTCAGTTCGATGGTTCACCATCTCTTTCGTAGCAGATCCTTATAACACACTGGTGCAAGTACTCGCTTTGCCAGCAGTGGTTCCAGGTTCCATCCCCGATAGAACGAATTTGTTTTCTGCTTCATCTGAGTCTAGGTGGAAGGCTTCGGCTGTTACTAGTTATCACCCTACCAGCAAGGACAGTACCGCAAACATAGATATTTGTGTTCCCTTACGATGCTGTTTAGAAACCATAAAAGGAGAAATTGCCTCTTACCAGATTAACGCGCTTACATCTTAAATTGTATCAAGGGCTAACCTGTCAGCAATAAAAATAAGGTTTATGTTACAATGGCGCATGTAACTTATATCTTATTTAAAACATTTCCATATTTCACATCTATCAGACATCCCGTGATGGATAGTTTATTTTATTTTATTTACATTCACAGTTTCAACAAAGTACTACAGTGAAATACACGTTTTAAATGAAACTATAAAAATGTATATACGTTCCGCGAGACACCGTAATATATTAACGTTTACGTGCCCTCAGTTATTCAGGACTACGGTAATGTAAGATGTAGATGAAGCCGCATAAACTATGCATTGTGTGAGTTTCATACGTTATAGTGTTATGTACGTTTAATGTTATTATTAGTTATCCGATATTAGATGATAAATTCTTTTCCTCCTTTAACGTCAAATTATAGTTCTAAGTCTCCCCTATATACAGCTTCTTTAAATATTCATCGATAATATTTTTTTTTATAAATCCACGCAAGTCTTTAAACTTGAAGTAGGTGACTGTTGATTTAACTTTATTTTATTGCTTACAGCCCAGCGCTTGAACCTTGAGCGTGTGTGATGATACAGTCTGTCTCTTTTATGGTCTCTACGCAGCATCGTACAGGAATACAAATCTCTTGCTTGACAGTAGTGTTTTCAAATTTTAATCAATTAATTAAAATTATTTTGCGAATTATGCAGCACCATATATAGAAAGCTCATGTTATATAATTAAAGCTTGATTTCTACATGATGAATTTAAGAAGTTGCTAGATGGGATAGGAAATATAGATATGGATCGAATCTACCTAAAGGCACCAATAATATTTCATCAAAACAAAAGATAAAGTATATTAGTATGTACCAAATCATTAGTATTTCATTTATTGCATAATCTCCATTTAAGTATATGTTATAAAGTTATTTTTATAAACATTTTGAAACAATAGTAAATAGTATATGTCGGAGAGCGGTAGTCTGTGAAAGAGTCATGTGTCGTGAGCCGACTCGGTAGTTCTCGGGTGACGGTCCCCCAGAGCGGTTGACTATTGTAACTGTCGCGTTCATAGCTATTATTAAAATGAGTTTGAGTAAATTTATATTGCGAACATTAAGTGATTGGATATTATAATCTGAGTTAAATAATAAAGTGTTTGATTGCGCCAACATTACCCACCAACGCCCTCAGTATGTAAATAGATGTGATTTATGATTGATTGATATGATTATGGATGCCATTAATGACGATGTCGGCGGAAAACTTTACGCCCTTATGCTTTATGCGCTCCTTCTTTCTTATTCTTCGACATTTATAATAAAATACATGAATAAATCTATACAGATACCAAATTACTAATAAATATATAAAACGTAACCCTCAACTTCCATTTGCATTTTTCGTAACGCTCTCGTCACGCATTCAAGTTTACTCCCCAAGTTAAGCTTGTTTAAATAAGTTTTACTTCAAAAATATGTAGAGAGTAGATAAACTACGTAAGAGCCTTAGAAATGTAGTATAAATATAAAGTTTTTCCGCATAAATCACCCAGACACAATTACTACTGTCCTATAAACCTATCTCCAACTTTATGTGAGTTTTATACGAGCGAAAGCAAAGGAACTCTTCGGCAGAGGGTCGTAACTAACGCATCAAGCTTTTATGAGCTCGGTTGATATTTGAGCTTACGTTTTCAATTTAATGGACTCCAGAGAATCGAAAGGCCTTACCGCAGTTTATAAGAATAGTCAATATTAAATTTATCCTTTCAACGAATAGGAACACCAGAACACCGTTTGTTTGGCTTCTACTAACAACCTTATATTATTTCGTATTTAATCTCATATAGATAGTGTTTTCGTATTTTTTACAATTGTATATCGTTTAAAAAACATTGTTTTTACATTTACTTTAATCAAAAATGCATTAAACATATTAAGAAGATATATATAATACGGAAACAGAAATAAAAACGAGTGAGACAGCCCTATAATGCGCTTGCTCGTTGAATATCGAACGATTGCCAGCAGCTGACGTATATATGCCACATAGACCGTTTTGGCGTGAAATTCATTTCAGAAATTTGAAGATACAATCAAGTTAAAAAAACGAGTAAGGGTCTGCTGCTGTATAAAAAACAGTGAGTGTTTTTATGTATTTACTTTAATGAGTATTTATTTGTGGGCCAGGAAATCGTTTTTTTGTTATAGCATTGAATATTTACCTAACTTTATACTTTTTACTACTTTATTTAATGTAACTTATTTTTTTTTAGCTAAAATTTTAAATAAAATGTGATACAGCCCGTTAAGACGTTTGCTCGTTGAATATCAAACGTTTGTCAGACACGGTTGACGTTTATATATAGATATATGTGTGTGTGTAAGTGTAGGAGAGAGTGTTCTTGAAAGAAACGAGAAAAAACGAGCGAGCGAGTTTACAGCCTAGTATATGCATTTAGTTATTTATAATTATTGTTTTTTGCTTTATTACTGTATTTTTACCAAACTATTTTATGTTTATGGTATTTTAACTTATTTTCAGCGTAAAATTGATACATAAAAAGTTGTGAATAAATCTTGTTAGTCCTAATTAAAAGAATTTGTTCTTTTATATTCTCTTTATATTTTTTTCTATTCTTGATTTTTTCTTTTCATACCTTTAATACTTAAAATTTAGCAGCGTAATTCCGTTCGCAATGTAGATGGTCATTAAGCGCGGTTTTCCCCATATTTCTATGGGATAGCGCCACCGTGACAAACAATCATTTATCAATATTAATGTGCAATATTTCTTTTATCAAATTACTTCAATTAAAATTCATAAAACCCGGTTTAATATTTATTAAAACGTCACTGTAGGATAATTATATTTGCAAGTTAAATTAATAAAGTAAAAAATCCTAAATCGAAGAATATTTATGAGGTGTAAATTTTAATTTATATTCATAATAACAATGAGCAATAAATATTAATAAGCGATGGGTCCACATTGTTTGCCAGATGGCTGATGCATGATTTTCGCTTCGTGCCCGTAAAGCAAATAACTACACAGGCTATTTGCTCTGCGGATATTAAACGAAAATTGAAATGTTCTGACCGTTAACAGTGAAAAGGTACGACGTACATTTAATGGAATTCTGTATATTAAATGGATTTATTTTCAATAAACCTTTTTATAGTTCTAATAAACTACTTCGCTAAGGCACAAATTTAAACCAGTTAAAGTAATTAATTAGTGAACCAACTAAAACTCATACAAATATTTCTTAAACTAAATTACATCTAATCTCTCGTTTCTAAATTAAAGGCATGTAGTACATTTATATTAAAAGTAAACGAAAACTACGCATCTAATCAACACTATAAAAGCGAGTAGCAGCCCATTAACGTCCCACTGCTGGGCACAGGTCTTCTCACTCCGAGGAGCAAGGGTATTTAGAGCATAGAACCACTACGTTGTTCCACTGCGGATTGGCAGGCAATAGTACACAAGTGCACTCTCTATTCCTTCACTCTCATAGTCAGATGTGACGGGAAACTGACACGACCGGAGAGAGATCAGGTGCAGGACCGACGGCTTAACGTGCTCTCCGAGGCACGGGGGTGGATCACACCGCCAACTTCCCAACTTCGGGCAAATATTGAGAAAATCTTAATAGGAAACTCAATATTGATTTTTGAATTGGCCCGACCCAGGACTCGAACCCAGGACCTCATGTCTGTAGTCGAACATGCTAACCACTAGACCAGTGAGGAAGTTCAACACTATAACGATACTATAATTATTTATAGGGGATTAACTTACTATAATAGTTAAAGATTAACTTTTGTTTGATAAAATGGATACCATTTTGAGCAACGGACCAATGAGTAGTACAGAACGTATAAAGCTGTTAAATTACCCGAGTCTCAGCTCGGGCAATCAGAAATTTAAACTCTTTCTAAGTCATAATGTGTCTTATCTATTTCGGTAACTATCGTTACAAAATATGCGTAGAGATAACACCAGACAATAGAAAACACACAAATAAATGAGTTACAAAGTGACCGTGACTAACGGTCCGTGCGTCGCGTCGAATGTCGTTAAGTTTATTTGTGATATTTTATAAACTGTGTTTATTAATGATTATTTGTGTTTGATTATGTAAGTGATATGAATAACAATGAAAACTTTTGAGGTTAGTTTTAACATATGAGCCTATAAATACAAGACGGACTCCTTTTTCACTATACCAAGGTTAAGCGCAACATGACGCTACACCGGTGACTTAATTTACTAAATAAAAGATAACAATTGTATAGCTTAACTATTAGCCAACATAAAAATTATAACATTTGGTAGTCTTTCATGTACATTTAAGTCCCAAGTACTAAAATCCGGCCGGGTAATCGAAGGGTTAGGAGTGCACGAGTCATCCACCTCTCTCTATTTGTGACATTCTACCTTTTCCTGTACCACCAATCATTCGAAGAAGTTTTCATTTGTAGTAATATATCTATACCAGCAGACCTGGCCACTCGTTGCTGTAGCTAAGGTTTTTAATAGACAAATAATTTGCAAGTATAATGTAAGCTATCCTATCATTCAAGTTGGATTAGAATCAGTTAAGTAGTTTATCTGTATCTATATATATTAAGATATTTTTAAGATTCGCATGCAGTGAACGAAACTTTTTATTTTATGATTAGGTCCTTTGGGATTGAAGCGTTATTGAGCGGTGAGTAGTCCACCTAATTCTCATCATACCTAGAGCAATATTTCCAGCCATTCTATCTACTTATATTTATTAAGCATTCAGGGACCATTTCACTGTATATCATTCTGCAGATATCTGTTCAAAGGGCTGTCATCGCAAATGGCGCGTAGCGGACAGCGCTTGCATCATTACAGCTCTTTATAAAACGTTGCTTTGACGGTAACAGACGTGAAAATACTTCTCTGTGCACATACAGGACTTTAATATTATGCTTCTTTGTTATAGCTCTTTGTTTCATAATAAACTATGCAATGTATTAAAAGCGAATAATGTAATAAAAGCGAAGTATAGATAGATAGAAACACTTTATTGCACACAAACATATACAGGAAATACAAAACTAAGAATTAAAAAACTAGAGCTAGAAGGCGGTCTTATTGCTGCAAGCAATCTCTTCCAGA
Organism: Elymnias hypermnestra; assembly: GCA_015832385.1. Lineage (NCBI taxonomy): Eukaryota > Metazoa > Arthropoda > Insecta > Lepidoptera > Nymphalidae > Elymnias > Elymnias hypermnestra. The sequence goes on along the minus strand of JACTOM010000847.1, from coordinate 1,781,627 downwards.
AAACTTTTGTGAAAGTAGATGCTTATTTAATAAATTAATTAATGGGGCAGAACAGTGTCAGAAATAAATATTTGCTTAAGTATAATTATGAAACACATAAAAATAATACTCCTATAATAAAATAATACAGAATATATGAATTTAAGGTGAAATAAAAAAGAAATATAGTGTTATTCACAGCAATTTTGAGCCAAATAGTAGTTTTTCAAACGAATTTTGAAAATGGGTAATAACTCCTGACTGACGGATATTATCAGGTAGCGCATTCCATAAATTTATAACCTTCACAGTAAATGAATTTTTGTAATAACTAGTTTTACATAGTGGATGCTTTAGTTTATTTCCGATAAAAATAAACTGGATAAGCTTTTTTGAATCATCTTTGATTTGTCTGTTGTTTAATTTGAATCTTTCGCCAGTACGAAATAATTAATGTTAGTTAACTGACAAAAAACTCAGTAGTTATACTATTAAATATTTATTGATTGTACATCATATGTTACTAAAGTCTTTAACTTTATCTTAAAATAGTTTATTTAGGTAAAGTTAGCCTATAGCAGCCCATTAACGTTCCACTGCTGGACACTGGCCTTTTTTTTTCTTTTGTCTCAGGGAAATGCTTTATGTCACGAACCCCGATCTAAAAGTCAGGTGTGTGATACTCGGTGAGGCTCGGTGAGGTGATACAGGCTCCAAGCATTCAACTTTCACATTTATCCCTAGTGACATGCTGGGCACTGACCTCCTCACTCATAGAAGAAAGGGTTTTGGAGCATAGACCGACCAAGCTGATACACTGCAGGCTGGCAGACATAGTACACAAGTGCACTCTCTATTCCTTCACTCTGAAAGTCCAATGTCATACGGCCGGAGAGAGATCAGGCGCATGACTAACCAAATATAAATTTTTGAATTGGCCCGACCCAGGATTTGAACCCAGAATCTCACGTCTGTTGCCGAACATACTAACCACTAGACCTAAGAGGCAGGCAATCTTTATTAATTTAGAGTTTAAAAGAGCTTTTCGACAGACGAAGTCACCGCTAGTCTTCTAGTTACTTATATAATTTAGTAACAAAGTTCTCTTTTTAATATATTCCTTCTTTTAATACTTTAGATTTCGTCCAGATAGTTGATACCGTATTTTGTCCTTGTTTGAAGATAAAGATCGTCAGGCATTTTAAGAATGAATCAAAAGTAAGCCCTCAAAGAACGGCCTAACTATGTCTTATTGAAGATCCGAAAGAGCTTTTGTCGTTACCAACTGGGACTGTAAATCCGACTATCTCTGATCGCCGTTTTACGATCCACTGGTTTTGTTACGTTTTGGAAGATAAGACACTCTCTGTTCTTTTGTATTATATCGGATTGCGTAAATATTTTCTCTTTGTTTTGTATCATCTCTGAGAGCAAAATGTAAGATGACTAGCGTTTCAAACAATAGAGGTAAAAAGCCCCATTAAAACTTTTTGTCAATCAATAAGATTTGGGTATTTATCCGCTAATACATTTAATTAAAGTGGACGTTAAAATAGTTTCTTTATATATTAATTAATTAATCCTTTACAAAATGTACAACGGCATTTATTGAAAGATTACATAAAAGGTTTAAAGATTTTTTCTATGTAATTAGTTTTAAAGTGGTGTACGAAAATTGACGCCTTTGTTTTTTATAAAAGCAAACAACTATATGCAAGTTTGCTTTTCTTTGTTTTTACGCTAGGAAATGCATTTATGCACCCCGACTACCGTCGGGAGTGTGGGTCTCGACGAGGGGGGAGAACTCGCAAAACCCACTAAAACCCAGCGAAACCCTCTTCATCCATTTGTGGAACATCAGAGGAGCGCTTGCACTGTCCTCTCTGATGTCTCGGATGAGTTCGGTCGAGAGATCAAGAAAGCGGCATGATCGGAGCATATGTATGCCGCCTGGATAGCCCGCCTGCGTCGGCGTTTAGAGGAAGCATTCAGGTGCCCAGGCTGCACATTCTGCTAAGGTGTGGTGCGCTGAGTCACCAGCGGTACCACACTCGTGGTAGGCGGGTAAGTCTTCACGGCCAATTCGGTGCAGGAACTTTCTGAAACAGCCGAGTCCAGTTAGAACCTGCACCAGTCTGAAAGAGAGTGACCCATACCTCTTGGTAAGCCATTGTTCCAGGTGAGGGCGGATCGCCTCCACAGTGGCCATGTCCGCTACTGGGGACCACAGATGCTCTCTCCACATTTTTTAATCAGAGCCCGATTTGCTCGGGCCCTGATGCTCCGGACCTCATCGGCATCAGACTGCAAGCCGCATGTCCTTGCCACTCTGAACCTGAGCCACCCTGAACTTATGGAAGGCCGCAAGAACTTGCACGTGTAGTTCCCACGGAGGATCGGCCGCCTATATGTAAGTTTGCTACTATAACAATTTAGAACACACTATTCTAGTTGATAAGGTACGGAATACGCTTTCACATTTGTTAACTCTTTTCTTTTATGTTAAACTATCAAATCAATAATTAAATCTTACCACAAATTAAAAATATATATACTGAATTTAGAATACACTGCGAATTACTTTAAAAAAGTTTAAATTGCATTGAAAACTTGCAAATTCCCTTGTAATCTTTGTAACTTACCTTAAAAAATTGTAAATTACCTTGAAAATTATCTCGAAAACTTGTAAATAACCTTAAGAAGTTGTAAATTACATTCAAAATTTGTAAATTGCCTTATAAATTTGCACACCTCCACTGCATTTATTACATGTCTGATCGTGACGCCCCAGTCCTATTTAATACCAAAAAATAAAAGTTTTTAGTGAGTGTTGAGCTCGTTTTAGTGAATCTTTTCTACAAAATTATCATTACCCGATAATAATTGCAACGAAGGTTTAAAGTATATTAACATAAAATAAGTTTAAACGTTAAAATAAGTTATCAAAATTTATTTTCATTTCATCTTTTCAATTAGTAAGAGTTTGATGCTCTCTAATTGGACAATCTTTGTTCTTTTGTAAAACATTGTTCATCTGTTAAATGATAATTATTTCAGATAAATATGGTCGCCTTCAACTTGTATTATGAAACTTTATCATTAAATTTTATTTTAAATTGTATCACCTAGAATGTCTAACTAGATTTTAATATAATTTGGTATAGTTATAACGTGTACTATGTACTAATGCAGCCCGTTAGAGTCCCACTGCTGGGCACAGGACTCCTCACTTATAGGAGGCAGTGTTTTTAAAACATGGACCCACCATCCTGCTCTACTGCGGGTTAGCAGACACAGTGGACTCTCTCTCTCTATTCCTTCATTGTCATATTGGGATGTGATGGAATTTCGAAACCACCGTAAAGAAATCAGACGCAGGAACGATGACCAACTTCCCAACATCGTGCAAATTTTGAGAACATCTTAAAAGAAAACTCAATGGCGATTTTTTAATTGGCTCAACCCGGAACTCCAACCCAGGACCTCATGACTGCAGCTGTCATGACTGTCCTGTTTACTACGATGCACGTAAACTTTGTCTTACTTTAAAAGCCTTATGTATATCCTACTACTTATCGTGTATCCAACATACCGTGTTTTCAATTTAACGTTACGACCTAACGTGGTAATCTTTGATAAGAAAGTTTGAGGTTACTGGAATTTAAGAATGTTTTAGTTTTTTTTGTCGCTGTGAAATGCATTTACCACCCCAACTGTGGGGTCCGGAGTGTGGGACTCCGCGAGGGGAACGAACTCGTAATATCCACTAAAACCCAGCGGGATAGTCGTCAACCATGAGTCAGAGGTTTGTTGAGGCATTCCTCTCTGGTCCCTCGGTTGTAGCCGGCTCACAGATATTCTACAGGGGGAGGAGATGTATGAACCTCCGCCTCCTGTTTCCTACTCCCCTTTGTCAGGGCCGGTGTGCTTCAGCGGTATTCACCCTCTCCCTTTGTCGTGCCTCCTTAAGCGAGATGACAGTCTCGCAAAAAGAAGTTTTAGTTTGGTTATTGACTTTTAATAAGAAATCCATTATAATTTAAAAGTAATTAAAATTATGAGCATATTACTAATTTACTGATTATTTGTCATTCCTGATACAGGCATTGAGTTCCAAAGCCTATATTATATATATATAATATAGATGTGCCATAAAATTGAATTAAATAAACATCTTTATACACATTATGTTTGGTTCTGGTTACCGATGCCTGTTAAAATAGTAAATTTGTCAAAGTAATATATTGCTATACCAATAATTAAAGGCGTCGATGTAGACATCTGACAAGAGCTTAAATAAAATACTTATCAGATGGAAAAAAATTACTTATCAGCCTTTATATCCAAGTTGTTACCGTGGCAACATTTGTTGAATGAAAACAGCTCCCAGATGTTTTAATGAGTCTTTACGCGTATAAATACCAATGATCAAAGCTCTTTAACGTCTGTCTAGACATTTGAAAGAATAAGGTACAAAAAAAGCTTATATAAAGCACTCAGTTTATATTTTATGTTATAGTTTTCGCTTTCAGTTATTTCTCAAGTATAGCAATATTTTATTATGGGTATCATTTAAGTAGTGAAAGAATTTGTATACTTGGGATCTAAATTTACAAAAGATGGATCATGTGATAGTGATATCGAAAGGAGAGTGAATGCAGGGAATATGGTAAATGGTGCTCTGCATGCTTTTATGAATAGCCAGATGGTGTCTCAAAGGGCTAGACTGGCAGTGCATGCTGGAGTGTTGGTGCCAACACTTATGTATGGTAGTGAAAGTTGGGTATGGCAGAAGAATCACAAAAGTAAAATAAATGCGGTAGAGATGAGAGCGTTGAGAAGCATGAGTGGATTAAAACTGAGTGACAGAGTGAGAAATAGTGTGATAAGAGAACGTTGTGGTATAAAAGAAGACGTAGTGACTAAAATTGAAAAAGGTATGCTTAGATGGTTTGGGCATGTAGAGAGAATGAATGAAAGGAGACTGACAAAAAGGATTTATGAGTCAAGAGTGAATGCGAAAGTTGGAAGGGGAAGACCGAGGCGAACGTTCCTGGACCAAATCCAGGACATTTTAAATAACGGCCAGGTCAAGAGTACTCTAAACCGACGAACTTGTATGAAAGATTTAATGAGATTGAAAGAAGCGAAGGAGATATGCAAGGATCGTGGCAAGTGGAAGGATGTTGTCTCTGCCTACCCCTATGGGAATAAGGCGTGATGCTATGTATGTGTATGTATGTATCATTTAAGTATTAAGTAGCGTTTTTAATAATTTAGGCTAATTATTAACAAGACACACGTATAAATATTTTAATGAGCGATTTGCCGTGTTTCACTATAAAGACCGTAAAACTTTTACAAACTTTGATTGTTTTATTTATTTATATCGAATTAAAAGCGTAAAGGATTAATTTCAAAGTACTATGTCTAAAAATGGCAATATATATGTATATATATTTCTCACAACCGCTTTTTCGCATTTAAAAGTTACCTATATACTTTCTCAAGCTCTAGACTATTTGTGTAACTAAATATCATTAATATCGGTTCAGTAGTTTTGGTTTCAAAGAGCGATAGAGAGAGTTACAGTCGCATTTATAATATTCTAAACGTTTTAACGTTTCCATTGTCTATTTATCATGCAAATAGTAAATTCTTAATGTTAAATTACAGAGTTTTATTACAAAATATTGTCGAATAATAAACCTGTAAACATAGAAAGATACCAAAGGAAAATTATGAATGCTGTAACCTTGTTTGTGAAATAATATAAAGATAGAACAGAAACATTTGTAAAGATACAAAAAACGGATACTTATGATAACGAGAAATGAGAATACAGTTTATATAGTATATTATTATTCATAATAATCTCTTTTATAGGAAACAAGTGTTTTTATTTCAACAACAATTCATTTTAAGGCATTCGCAGTTTATGAATAATTTGTAATATCTTTCGAATAAAAACGTTTGATTGCCCAAAAAAATATGCTGTTCTAGTTTAAGCTGAAAGGCTGGTTTAAATGTAAGTGTTCCATTATTTATAAAATCAACATTAAAATATCCTTTACTCACATAGACCGAAATAGCTCTTTATCAAGTCTATTCGTTAGTAATGAATCTACCACTAGTTTGGAAAGTTGGTTCTAACGAGTAAAGAAACGTTGAAGCTACTTTTTTAACATCAACCATATAACAATAATGACACTTTCTGACATTATTGCATGCATTTTATTTAAGTTGAGTATTGATTGAGGATTCTATTATATAAACGTATGCCAAGTTCGATATACGTATAATATTACGTACGTTAATCTAATTTAAATTGAATCAATACGTTAAAGTTTCCCTCAAACTTTGATTTCGGATACATGCCAATACCAAATATTGTAAATCTTCAGTTTCTTCAAATTTATGAAACGGGTTGAAAACTTCCTCAGAAGTTATTTGAAATTGTTTAAAGACTTTACACTTTAAATTACTTATCTAAAACTTACACCGCCTTCCTTTCTTATTTTAGCGATTACTTCAGATAAGTTTAGGTTCTAGGCTCTATTTTGCTTGAAAGAGGATAGATAGGAGTGTACAATAAAGGAAATAAATAAATACTCTCTCTCTCTCTCTCTCTCTCTCAATAAAGGAAATAAATAAATACTCTACAAATAAATAAAGGTCTCACGTTGGTTTTCAGTTAATAACTTGATATGGAACTCGGCAAAGACTAAGTGCGTTGAATTCGCGTTGCAAAATGCAAAAGAAGTCTGTAAAAATATCAAAATAAATAATAGTCCACTAAATATAGTTAAATCTACAGTCTTCTTAGGAATAACGTTAGACTCAGGGCTTCAGTGGGGTGCCCATATTAAGACTCTGGCAAGCAAACTTAGTTCAGCTGCATTTGCTGTTAGGAAGGTGAGGCAAGACACTGATGTTGAAACTGCTAAAATGGTGTATTTTGCTAATTTTCATTGCATTATGTGTTACGGCATACTGTTATGGGGTAGGGCGGTGGACATTGAAACCATATTCCTTTTGCAAAAAAGAGCAATACGTGCCATATATCAATTGGGATCTCGCGTTTCATTAAGAGAAAAATTCAAAGAAATATCTATTCTCACAGTACCGTCGCAATATATATTAAATAACATTTTATACATCCGTGATAATATTCATTTATACAGCAAAAGGAGCGAAACACACAATTTTAATACAAGAAATAAACACAAACTTGTAATGCCATATTTTAGAGTGAAAAAGGTTCAGAAGTCATTTGTCGGGTTGAGCATACGCATATTTAATAAGATACCTGAATCACTTCTGGGTTTGCCTCCACATAGTTTTAAGAAGTATGTTAAAAATGTCCTAATAAAAAAGGCATATTATCATGTGGAAGATTATTTAAGCGACAAAGATGTTTGGACATGATTCCAGTTGCATATGAAATTTAAACACATTGTAAGCTACAAAAAAGCTATGTTAAAAGGAGTAACCGTTGAATTTCTTGCCGGCTTCTTCTCAGCGGAATCAGCTTTCCGAACCGATGGTAGATTTGTTACCAACGGACAGACTACTGACGATTCAAAAGTGCTTTTTGAGCCTACTTGAATAAAGAATATTTTGATTTGATTTGATTGGATTTGAATAAACATATACGAGGCAAAAGAATACTTTAAATGGTATATACTAAAAATTTTTCATTAATATTTTAAAATTCAAACCAAGGTATATAAGGTTAAAGTCAACTCAATAGTAAGTCGGCTTTTAACCGGAACGCAATTTTTTTGAATTGGTAGTATGTTTTTGCTTGTAGAATGGTAACTAGCCATAGCCGAAACCCCCAACCAACACTAATTCGGAAGAGTTAGAAAATTCAATTTCCTAAATTAGCTCTGCCGGGTATTGAACCCAGAAGTACTGCTAGTAAAATCAGATATTATATAAACTAGCTATTTCCAGCGGTGTCACCCACGATACTCGTGGAGTATATTTACATTGTATATTTATCGGATCGATTTATCACTTTAAACATTTCGAATCTAGCTCAAAACACACAAAAAATTTCAACATATTATTAATCTGTCCAAAATTTTAATAAAACTGGTGCAGCCGTTTAGAAGGAGTTCAGTGACAAACACACGCACATAATAAATGATAATTTACCCTATTGTATATATGTGAGTGGATTGAGACTGAGTGACAAAGCAAGAAATATTGTGATAAGAGAACGTTATGGTATAAAAGAAGAAGTAGTGACTAAAATTGAGAAAGGTATGCTTAGATGGTTTGGGCACGTAGACAGAATGAATCAAAGAAGACCAACAAACAGGATTTATGAGTGAAGAGTGAATGGAAAAGTTGGATGGGGAAGACCAGGGTAAACGTTCCTGGACCAAATCCAGGACATTTTAAATAAGGACCAGGTCAAGAGTACTCTAAACCGATGTACTTGTATGAAAGGTTTAATGAGAATGAAAAAAGCGAAGGAGATATTGGCAAGTAGAAGGACGTGGACTCTGCCTATCCCTATCGGAATGAGACCCTAACTGAAAATTTTTCGCCAGAAAATGAAGTAAAGCACATACCCCGACCCATGGGTCAGATGTGAGGCGAAGGAGGAGGCCCTGATATACCCATCAAACCCACTGACACCCTCTTAATGAATGAGACCCGGATGAATCTGAGTATTTACAGAAGCAGAAGCTGATACGCAAACATATGCCACCTAGTATCCCGCATATTTCGGCGCTGAGAGGGAGTGTAGTGAAATCTCCCTCTCTCGGTCCTGAATCACTTTTAGTGAGATTAGATTCTCGCAGAAGATGTCCATACCCTTTTCTTTCTAGTCCAAAAATTCTAATGAATACCCGCAACGCCATGGAGGAAAGCCAATACGGGTTATACAGAAGTTTTACCGGCTAAAACCCGACAGTCCTCCCCGCTACGTTCTTTGGCGGAAGCACCGAATTGAAATACATCCGCACTCTCATCAAAGATATGCCCACACGGCTCGTCTCACCATAGTCCTTATATTCTGGTGGCATACCACCTGTCCTCCCTCGGAAAGAAGTCCATACCCACCCAAAGTCACTGGTAAACATCGATATATAAAGTAACTCCCTGACTTTGTAAGAGCTCTATATATTGATAATGTGTGTCGCCTTTTAACGGTTGAACGAATCTGTGTCTGTGAGGAATAGAGTGCTGTAGCACATTAGTTCTGGCTCGTTTGCTCTGAAAAATGGCGAAAGGGTTCACTCGATATAGCTTATTTAACATATTACTACTCAAGGAAAATAAATAAAACATTTATTTTACTTAGATACAAACAATTAACTTCTAATGAGTAAAATACCACTCCTAGGATAGACAGTTTATGAAAAAATCTATTCATTTTGACTTGCACTTGGACTTGGATTCATTGGACTGCCTCATTGGTCTAGTAGTTAGCATGTTCGACTACAGACATGAGGTCCTGGGTTCTAGTCCCGGGTCGGGCCAATTCAAAAATCAATATTGAGTTTTCTATTAAGATTTTCTCAATATTTGCCTGAAGTTGGGAAGTTGGCGGTGTAACCCACCTCCGTGCCTCGGAGAGCACGTTAAGCCGTCGGTCCTGCACCCGATCTCTCTCCGGTTGTGTCGGATTACCGTCACATCGGACTATGAGAGTGAGGGAATAGAGAGTGCACTTGTGTACTATGACTGCCAATCCGCAGTGGAGCAGCGTGGTGGATCTATGCTCTAAAAAACCCTCTCTCTTTGTAGTGAGGAGGCCTGTGCCCAGCAGTGGGACATTAATGGGCTGCTACTTACTTTTTACTTACTATTCATTTTTAAATGGTGTGTTTCTGTGTTTTTAACATGGCCGTTTTTTGTATGTGAATACATACGTAACGGGTAATAGTTTTTATATAAAAACGTGTTTCAGTCCTAACTTAACGTAATACATTCTTTGATCCCTTAGCTAGCCCATTGTGTAATTGAATTTCGGATGGAGGTGGTAGATATGTAGCCACAACATTAAACTATACCCTTCGATTTTGTTAACAATGGTTTTTTTAAATTACTTCCTTATAGATGCGATTTTAAAGGCGTATTTACGTCAATATCGACACATGTGCATATCCCACGTCATAATTCAAACGTAAGTCAAATAGGTCTCATCTTTTCTCCATTTTTTATATTTTATTTCTTAATAGTGAATACAACTAATCTTAACTCCCAAATAAATAAATAGATATTTAAGTTCTTTATCATCTTTCTTAAGCTACGTAGGCGTGGCAGTGGCCTCCTTTTGTGTAGGTAGTATCCTGCAGAAGAAGGCATAAGAGAGGCAGAGGGAAATAACTTTAGATGCTACTCCCTACTGCCGCAGGAGGGGTAATGCCGGGAGTCGTAGATTTCCCCACCTACTGCCCTTGAACTAAACCTTTCTGTCGGATTCATTCGAAGTAGCACCCCGGATTGCTTCAGCGCCCCTCTGGATCCCCCATCACCTAAATGAAAAGGCTTCCATTGGATTTTAGTAGATACCACCAGGTTTCCTCCATCATAAAAACAATACGCTTTTAAAAACGAATTATTCTAAGTTTCTAATATTTCTAACGCCACGATTTATGCCACCTAAGAATGAAAGTTCTGTAATAACGTTCATTATCTGCCTTCAAACACAACGTGAACAATTTCTCATAATTGTAGCTTTGCATGTCTAGCAAAGGTCAAGGATTCGAATCTAACGAGTTGATGGGAAAGTTTTATGAACCCCCATTTAAACAAATGACTACAATACAATGTACAAAAGTTACTACATTAACAATAATTGCTAAAAATATATTATGTAGTTCAATCTTGATGTAATTTGTAAAAATATCACGGCAAGCAAATTATCATAATCATTAAATTGTCTATTATTTGAATAACTTAATCAGGCTTCCCTATATCGTTATACGTTTGGAATTTCTTTTCCAATTAATCACTTTTTAGTGTAACATAGTTTTATACGTTGTATGTAGAAGCCTATTAATGCCCCACTGCTGCTGGACACAGTCCACCTCACACATAAAAGTGTTGGTTTTTAATACAAGAAATAAAAACACTCTGGTAATGTTTAGAGTGAAGCAGGTTCGGAAATCATTTGTCGGGTTGAGCATACGCATTTTTATTAAGCTTTAATATTTAACATAGTTTTAAGATATATGTTAAAACGTCCTAAAAGCATATTATAATGTTGAAGATTATTTAAATGTAAAAAATGTGTGGACGTGATTCCAGTTGCACATGAAAACTAAACACATTGTTACCTACAAAAACTATGTTTAAACCGTGGTAGGTGGTTACCAACGGACTATTCAAAAATGTTGTTTAAACCTACTTGAATAAAGAATATCAATTACTATTATTATATATGTTGGAAACTAAGAGCGAAAGGAGCATAAAGCATAGGGGCGTAGGGTTCTCCGCCGACATCTTTATTAGGGGCATCCATAATTCCATACTGTGGGCTTTGGTGGATAATGTTGGTGCAATCCAACACTTTACTAAATTAACTCAGATTATATTGTTCCCGATATCAATTTACACAAAGTCATTAATAATAGCTAGGAACGCGACAGTTTCAATAGTCGACCGCTGTGGCGGACCGTCACTTGAAAACTAACGAATCCGCCGCCGGCTCACGACACATGACTCTGTCCCACGCCGATAGATAGATGGCGCCAACGTTCCACAGACTACCGCATTCCGACATATATATGTTAACGACTGTAATTAATTTAATTTATAAACTTAATAAAACTACACATGCATATTATATCTGTTACATACGAGGATAAAATATTTAAAAAAAAATTATATCAAATAATAAGCCGCATCAAATTGCTGTCCATAGGGTATGTTCCTAAATTGCTGGCAACATTACCTCTTTGGATAGCTAAGCTGATTTTTGTCCGAGGTAAGCGCCAGCTCTGGAGTCATTTGTGATATTCAGTAACTGCTTAGATAGATGTTTAAAAAATATTTTTGCTTCAGAGCCCCACGGTCCCATAGTTTCCACGGCAAATGGCAGAAATATGTAATCTTGTGTAATAGAACCATATTTCTGCAATTTTTTAATTGCGGCGTCAGTCGCCACAGTACGTTGAAGATAATTTTAAATGTGAAGGTGCCATGGTATCAACACAAGTCGCATTCCATACCTGGCACCTTCCATTCTTCCAGGGAATTAAAGTAATTCCGTCAGGTCTGTTGCCATCACTACGTACAATACAGTTCAACTCTAATTGAGCCGGTACGTTAGCAGTGGCAAGAGCTCTGCGAATAATGTCATTCAACGGTGCATGTCTTGATAGGCGATCGGTGCTGCGCTGACAAGATAGTCCGTTGTGTCCTAAGCGGTCGACTTGGACTCCATAAGGACGGCAATGAGGATGAACCAATGGCAAACCTAAACGTAAACTAATACAAAAAGAGTTTTTGTCTAACAACGTTCCTAAATTAGGCGAAGGAAGAGCTCGCAACCAAATAATAATATTTTGATTTCTTTTACTGTAATTGATAGTAGATTAAGGAGATTATTACTGCTAATACTGCTAATACATTGATGCTCAGTATCTGTGAGCCCCTTCGACAGCTCACTCTCGCGAAGATTGCCGATTCAGGATCAAATAAAATGCCACCAGATTCTTCACCCAGCGCCCCGCCGTCTACTTGTCACCAGACGAGGTTATATGTATGCGATCGAACTGTTGTTCAGCAGGAACGTTTACGCCGAATTGGCCTTCTATTATGTCGCGTTTACGACTGGCACGCGGGCACTATTGTGACAAGTAAACGACGTTGGTCGGTTCTTTATTTGTAATAAAGAGCGTTCTATGATTGGCGTTCTATTATTTGCCAATCACAGGGTTTACATTAATTGCACAAACAACTTTTTTCTGGGAAATAATAATCATACAAATATATTTACGCAATAGTCAATAAGCATTTTCTTTATACGTTTTACTAGTATTTATATATAGACTCTAAGTTAACAAAATATATACTATTTGCTAAACGAAGGGGAAGAGTCGCGAACAGTATCAAAGCAGAAAAAAAGGGTTTTTTTAATGATATGATGCAAGGGGATTGAAAAGGACAGAATAAAGTAGATGCCCATGTCATACAAATACAGTATGACATATATACTCACAAAATTCGTATAGACAATTACACCTTGGAAACATTGAATAATCTAGATACGAAATAATTCAAAACACACGTCGAGTCTGACGTTGTTTATCGCGAGTAGAAAGACGGAAGGCAACCATGAATAATTCACGCGCCTCTCTTTGTGGCGGGTAATCCATTTAAAATGGAGACGTGCGAAATAAGTCCAAAAAGCTAATAAGATGTCTTATCATACGAAAATGATGCTTTATTACCTTTTTTATATGATTGATATAAACGTGTATATCCGCGGAAATAAATTATATTCATGGAACACTGTCTTTAATATCAAAACATATGTCTTTCAGTTTCGTTTTGGTTAAATGACTAAAACATATATCGCTGCTTTTGAATAGTGATATAATTCACGAAAGCTTATTTTATATTTTATAGGAAAGATGTTTGAAAATTAAAGAAAGCATTAAAATCAAACAATGTTTTTATAACATTTAGTGATGCCACAGGGTTCTTTGACGATTTGATACGAATTTAAAAATCTTGAATAAATATTTAAAACTATTCATGTAATTTAAAGTGCGTGCGCACAAAGTACACATGTCAGAAGTGAAACTTCGTTGGCAAAGTATTTTTAAGTCTTGTATATATTTATACAAATCTAAAACTTAAGATTTCCGAAACTTCCGGAGGGAAAACGGAAAATATGTTTGGAATTTCATAAATTTTATTGACATTAAAATAATTTATTGAAATCTCAAATGACGAATTGTAAATAAAATTGCCACGTAATTTTTTGTTAATATTACAAATTATTAATTAATTTTTGTTTCTGTATTAAAAATTTAGAAAAGAGAATTTATGAAATATTTCCATTTTATAGTTTATGAAAAATGGCATATTAAAATATTAAATGACGAGTGGCAAATTAAAGTGCCACATGTTATTTGTAAATTTAAAAACTACCTAACCTTCAAACGAATTAGCATAAAAAACGGTGAACATCTTCCTGATATTAATCACGAGTTTCATCCATAAAAACGAAGTTTCACTTCAAAAAGATTTTCTGTCTTTAGAAAACATGAAACTCAAATTGTCTCAACTTAATGTCTCTCCTACTTTACTAGATTCCAACAAAAATTTCGCGAAATTAATACCGGAATTCAAAACCACTGCAACTATAGCGAATACTAGTACAGTACATTTAATTTAGCTTAATGAATGAGATAAACAACCATTTCTTTTAAGTACTTCTGACGTTTTTTATATCCCTGGAGTCCTGAGTCTTTAGAAGAGTAATTGTTAATGATAAATAATGCAAGAGTGTTTCTCGAAACGTGTAATTTCATTTTCAACTCCCCAACGAGACGCTGTCAAGCCTCGAATAAGGAGCAGTTATTAGGGACTCATTATATTTTTCTTAGACCTTCTACGAAATTATATCCAATAACTGCTTTATTGTTTTGAGCCTAGCTACAGTTCATGACGTACTAGGTTCGAGTCCCTAGTGCGATAAATATAACGTTTCCAAATGTTTTACCGGACTAAATGCTATTAGGGTAAGATCCCAGAAAATTTAGCCCCAACTGGGAAGACCTGGCTTCACTAACAAAGGTAATGGTTTCTTATCCCGGCATTGGCTGTGGTTATTTACCACCTTACCAGGAAAGACTGTCTTATTGGTCTAGTGGTTAGCACGTTCGGCTATAGACATGAGTTTCCTGAGGTCTATTCCCGGGTCGGGCCGCTTCAAAAATCGATATTGAGTTTTCTATTAAAAGAAAGCTAATAGAGAAATTATTTTATAATTTGAAGGTATATTTAGAAGACAAAAAACCATGGGAGTGAATGAATGGCTCTATATGTGTCTTGATATAGGATTAATTAAAAATATTTATTGTAATGATGATGACATAACAAAAAACGTACACCGGACTGAGTTTGGTGTGGGCTCTTCTCAGATCAGGGCGCGAAGGAACCCTCGTAACTTTAAATTGTAAGTCATTCTTATAATAATAATATGAAAAAAACGATATTTGACGATTCATAAGTGTAATAGGCCTACTTCAATAAAGATACTTTGACTTTGACTTATTAAGATTTTCCCTTTATTCGCCTCAGAGAGTATGTTAGGCCGTCGGTTTTGCCCCTGATCTCTCTCCGGTCATGTCGGATTGCCCTCCCATCAGACTATCAGAGAGAAAGAATGGAGAGTGCAGTTGTGTACTATACCTGCCCACCCGTAGCAACATGTTGGGTATGTGCTCTAAAACCCTCTCTCCTACATGTGAGAAGGCCTGTTCCCAACTATGGGACGTTAATGGGCTACTAATAACCATGAAAGATAAACCGTCAAGCAAATGAAGTTCCGGTAAGACTCTGTGTAGAAACAATAATATATAAATTCCTTTTAACAGGTTATCGCATTTCCATCTTAGACTTTATCATCACTTTTTTAGTAATTAGACAAGTTATTAGGGACTTATTCTATTTTTCTTATGATGGCCACAACTATATTCGACGCCTGTTATATCACGAGGTCCTGGGCTCATTTTCCTGGTCAAGCCAATTTAATCAGAAACGGGAGTACTTAAGACTCAAGACTTTCGATATTTGACCCAATATATAATCAGGACCTTGAATTGCTGAAAATGATATACGAAAATGATTACATTATTTTATATATTCATATTAAGTACCATCTAATAGGGTTTCTTGTTTATCTTGTGGCCCCACCTACTTTCTTTCACAGTTTAATTTACCCAAGGGTTGTGTGTTAAGAGATTACTTATGCAATAAGACCGTCTTTGCATGTTATGGTTCCTAAACTATTGTTTAAGTCTTCCTGTATTGTTTTTTTCCTAATGTTATGTGTATCATTTGACGATTCACAAGCGTTGAATGAAAAGAATTTAATATCATTCAAATTACATTCATCGAGCCTCTTTTTATTTTTAATTTTTTTTATACTGTGAACTCAACTTACGCTATAGAGATAACGAATTTATAACCTTCTCACCGCCTTAACGTAAGTTAGTACTTGTCTGTGATACCCCCTGTCTTGACTGATTGCTCTAGATAGCTTGTTTGGCTACAAATCATGAGATTCATGCTTCGAGTCCCGGCTTGGGTAATTACAAAATTGATAATAGGTTAAGAATTGATAAGCCATTCGTTTAAGAATGATATAGATCGACATTCAATCAGATAAAAAACGTATTTTCACAGGGTATAGCAAACAAACAGGGAGTGGTTTCCTGTCGAAAGAGATGTTCGACAGGGATGTGTTGCGTCACCATGGCTGTTCAACCTATTCATGGATAACTGTTTGACAGATTTTAAAGAAAGTATTTATGGGTTAAGAATGTATGAATTACTCATCAAATGTTTACTTTACGCTGATGGTCAAGTAATACATGCGTCATCCGCTAATGAGCTACAGGACATGGTAACTTTTATGAATAAAGCTTTGAAAGGGAAAGGAATGAAAGTGAATGTAAACAAAACGAAAGTTATGCTTTTTGGAAAGAGGTGAATCTATGATGAATGGCAATATTTTGATAGATGGGTAACAAGTGGAAGAGTTGAAAGAATTTGAATACTTGGGATCTAAATTTACAAAAGATGCAACATGTGAAAGTGATATTGAAAGGAGAGTGAATGCAGGGAATATGGTAAATGGTGCTCTGCACTCCTTTATGAATAGCCAGATGGTGTCTCAAAGGGCCAGACTGGCTGTGCATGCAGGAGTGTTGGTGCCAACACTTATGTATGCTAGTGAAAGTTGGGTATGGTAGAAGAGCCACATAAGTAAAATAAATGCCATAGAGATGAGAGCGTTGAGAAGTATGAGTGGATAAAAACTAAGTGACAGAGTAAGAGATAGTGCGATAAGAGAACGTTGTGGTATAAAAGAAGACGTAGTGACTAAAATTGAGAAAGGTATGCTTAGATTTTTTGAGCATGTAGAGAGAATGAATGAAAGGAGATTGACAAAAAAGATTTATGAGGCAAGATTGATTGCGAAAGTTGGAAGACCAAGGCGAACGTTTCTGGATCAAATCCAGGACATTTTAAATAAGGGTCAAGTCAAGAGTACCTTAAACCGACGAACTTGTATGAAAGGTTTAATGAAAATGAAAGAAGCGAAGGAGATATGAACGGATCGTGGCAAGTGGAAAGAGGTTGTCTCTGCCTACCCCTATGGGAATGAGGCGTGATGCTATGTATGTATGTGTGTATAGCAAATATTTGTACACTATTATATTTCCTGATACCAATTTGAAGGGGTTGAACTACATTATTATCCCAATTTCTTACGTAATATTGTATTTCCAACGAGGACTTACCGACTTCCTACAATTACTTTAATTAAATTGAGAAAGAAAACCACAACTCTGTTCAAATAATAAATACTTGTTGTATTTATTTATATAGAAACAACAACAGACTTCAAAAATAGGAGGAGGTTATCAATTCGACTGTATTTTTTTTAAACATATTTGTTACCTCATATCTTCCGACTGGGTGGACCAATCTTGATGATTTTTTTTTATGAAAGGTGATGCTCGTCATAGGGTCCCATTTTTTTTTTAAACAGTTCTGATGATGGAACCCATGAGAAAACCGGATAAGTCTTAAATTTGCATTAAGCATGTGCGCGACAAATGGACGAATAACTCAAGATTACGCCAACCGATTTCGATAATTCTTTTTTTATTAAAAAGGATATACTTTTAGAATTGTTTAGTGATAGTTTGGTTAGGTTTTGATGATGGAATCCATGACAAAGTGACGGAACTCTTCAATTCTTAGGAACCGATTAACGATACTCGGCAGAATGCCTACCGTAACTTCGGTATAGTCAAGTGCTAGTCGTAGTTAAATATGAAGATCAATGGAACTCCTCAACGGCTTACAGTAAGGGTGCGATTTATGGCTGATTATATAACTGTCTGTAATTAAATGGCGATATTAATGTCAATTTAACTTTTTAAAGTTTGTTTCATTTAAACGGTGGTATCTCATAAGAGGAACACGTTTTTAGGTGTACACATATTGAGATAAATTTGTTAGTTTCCTTCAGATTCACTAAAAATAAAAAAACAAATAAAAAATTTGATAGAAAAAGAACCGCCTTCAAAACAAACTTACAGATATATTAATATGCTCTAAGAAGTAAGAAATAATTGCGTATTCTTTTAAAGTGTTCCTCGTATACTTATATTCAGAGTCGTATTGAAAGATAAGAATACGAAGAACATTATAAAAGAATACGCAATTATTTCTTACTTTTCAGAGCATATTGATATATTTGTAAGTTCGTTTTCAAGGCGGTTCTTTTTTTGTTAAAATTTTTATTTATAAAGCATTCATATGGTTGAATTAGGTCCAACCACTTTTGTCTCATAAATAATCTATAACTTTATTACGTGGGTTTTAAATGAGAATGTTTTTAACATATTTTTCAAAACTATGTAGAAGCAAATCTAACATAGAATGTGGCATCTTGTTTAAAATGCTTATTATAACCCGACAAATGATTATTGAATCTTTTTCGCCCAAAATAGGCGTTATATGTTTGTTTTTATTTTTGGTGTTCAATTCTGTATTTCACTTAATTTATTGTATAAGATAATAAAGTTGGTTTCAAAGTCGTCTATAGGACATTTATGTTTTTTATACAGATAATAACCCTTAGATAGTCCGGCCGTGGTTTTTATTGGGCCCGTAATTTTTTCGCGCTTTTTAACGGAAATAATCGTCGCCTGTCCCGCCCCGCACGGATCTTTAGCTTCTATTGCCCCGCAGGTCGACTGACGCTAAAGTGGCTATTGGGACTTAAATGTCCATGAAAGTCCACCAAATGTTATGTTTTTTATGTTTGTTAATAGTTTAACTACACAATGTTACTCACTGCTCATTAGTCCAACTTGGCTTAACTGCCTCATTGTTCTAGTGGTTAGCATGTTCGACTACAGACATGAGATCCTGGGTTCGAGTCCCGGGTCGGGCCAATTCAAAAATCTATATTGAGTTTTCTATTAAGATTTTCTCAATATTTGCCCGAAGTTAAGAAGTCGGCAGTTTGATCCACCCCCGTGCCTCGGAGAGCACGTTAATCCGTAAGTCCTGCGCCTGATCTCTCTCCGCGAGTTTCGGATTCCCGTCACATCGGACTATGAGAGTGAAGGAATAGAGAATGCACTTGTGTACTATGCCTGCTAATCCGCAGTGGATCAGCGTGGTGGGTCTATACTCTAAAATGCCCTCGCTCCTCGAAGTGAGGAGGCCTGTGCACAGCAATGGGACGTTAATGGGCTGCTACTTACTTACTTACAATGTTATCTTTTGTTTATTAAATTAAGACTCTGGTGTAGCGTCACGTTGTTAGCGTCATGACATACCACAAAATACCCTGACAACCTTCGACGTGACATCGCACCGTTAGTAATGGTCATTTTGTAAATGATTTTTTTTATGGTCTAATGTTGTCTCTACGCATATTTTGTTACGACAGTTACCAAAATAGATAATACAAGTTATGACTTAAAAAGAAAGAGATGCTTATATTTCTGATTGCTCGAGATGAGACAGAACTATACTTATTAGTAGTAGTTGACACGGGCAATCTCAAAGGATAATAGCGTCTTTCAACTTATTACTTATACTATATATAATTATTACAGCTAATACAATAAAAACAGAGCACTAGAGGCGGTCTTTTCGCTTGGTAGCGATCTTTACCAGACAACCTTTGTTATAGGAGTAGCTTTTGGTATTGTAGCAGAGAGTGGTGAGTGAGAAAGGCATACCATATGTGTGTGTGTATGTGTCTTGGTTTATAAATAGACTAAGGAGCACATCTATATAATAGGTTATATATAATTTAGTGGAAGTATATAAAATTTTCTACATATTTTTTAACGCCAATTATACACGTAAGCCGTTATATCTTTTGCAATTTCAATTGTCAGTCAACCCAGCTAAACCGTATTCGCCTATTAAAACAGTCTAACAAGACTAACTTTCTAAGTTAATGACACATTTACGTAACTGATTTACATATTTGAGTATAAACTCGCATTAAGGGTTCATGAAACAGTAACTTGCCGCCTCGCGCAGTAATTATACAACTTTGCTACAAACCGCCCACGACATATAACATTAATTTTCAACTATACATTTTAATGCAATAGATCCACTGTTGCACATTTTGTTTTCCTTACGACAAGTAATTATAAAATTATATTAATGATAATGGCTACATACCTCTGAAGCGTCCGATATCCCTCAGTGTCTGAAGACCAAAGTTTTTGAACAGTGCGTGTTGCCAGTGCCATTCAGAGACGTGGTCGCTGACTATGGGCCTCATGCGAAAGCTCAGAGTTACTCAGCCTGCGATGGACAAGGTTGGTCGGAGTTTCTCTACGCGATCGAATCAGAAATTAAGAGATCCGTAGTAGAACCAAAGTCACCGACATATCCCTACGAATCGCGAACCTGAAGTGGCAACGGGCGAGGCACATAGTCCGACGAACCGATGGACGTTGGGGCCCGAAGTTGCTGGAATAGCGACCCCGCACTGTGCGACGCATTGTAGGGAGACCTCCCTCAAGGTGGACCGATGATATAAAGAGGGTCACCGGTAGCCGCTGACGCCAGGCGGCGCAACATCGGGCCTTGTAGACGTCATTACGTGAGACCTATGTCCAACAGTGGACATCCATTGGTTGAAGCGACCACGACGAGCGACAACCTCTGAAGCAACATGCTAATCATAAGAACTTTGTAGTATAAAAGAAGATGTAGTGACTAAAAGATATGATTAGATGATTTAAGCACATGAATGAAAAGAGACTGACAAAAAGGATACGAGTCAAGAGTGAATGGGAAAGTTGGAAGGGGAAGCCTAAGGGGAACGTTCCTGGACCAAATCCAGTACGTTTTAAATAAGGGCTAGGTTAAGAGTACTCCAAACCGACGAACTTGTATGAAAGGTTTAATGAGAATGAAAGAAGCAAAGGAGATATATAAGGATCGTGGCAAGTGAGGATGAGGCTTGATGCTGTGTATGTATGTTATGTTGCGGCGGCTTAGTTTAATAATATTTAATGGTGTATGTTGCGTTTAATTAAAATTATAAGAAGCTTCTAATATTCCGTAAATTAAAAGCTATATCCAGTAAAAGTGTTTTAGAAACAAGCGTAACTAAATAGACAAAGAAATCAAGTTCATTTGAAAACCAAACTTTTTAAATCCTATTTAGAGTATGTATTTGTATAGATGAGGAACTACCAATTTATCAGTCTTTAAACAACTGCACTTTTATTGCATTATATATAATTATATATTTAATCTTCAATTGATTTTTATTTGTATTTTGAAAAAAATATATACTTTAATTGTTTTATTAGGCATCTCAGTGCATAAAGTTGAACTTCACGCCTGTCAAGTATTTAAATGTGAAATATTCAAGATAACTTTTACATATATGAGAAAATGTATTTTCATCTATTGAGATAAAATCTCAAATCCCGTACATGCATTATTAAATTCTCTTCCAGCCACTTTCCACGTGTTTACTTTAAAAATCAATCCATCACATATTAGTTTCAACAATCTGAAAACAATGTGGTGTACTTCAGTTACTTTGAATTGAAATTGTATCGATATATATTGTACTATGGAAATAATAGATAATAAAATGTGTGTTAAAACTTTTTTAGTGTTTATATTGCAATTAAAATTAACGACATCAATCGAGTTTCCAGACCAAGCAATACAATATACAATGGACAATAAATGCGTGTTTAATTGGACTCGAGCACAAGAAATCATTATGTACGGACCGTCTGTAAAGTATATTATGAATATTATAAAATCAGAGCCGATCGCTAGAGATTTCTACAATAAGTAAGTACAAGGATTATTCTTCAATGGGTAATAGCCGTTCAAAACCAAATACATCAAAAAATATCTCAAGTATTGTTCAAAAAGATTTTAATAATAAAAATTTTAACAAAAAAGGAACCGCATTTAAAACAAACTGTTACAAATAATAATATGCCCTAAAAAGTAAAAAAATAATTGCGGTTTTTTTTAGAGTTCTTCGTATATATATTTGGAGTCGGTGTCAGCCGAGGTACCTACACATATAGGTATCGGTTGTAACTACATATACAAGCTATGGCAGGAACTGCCAAGTGAGGGGAAACACCTACCTAATCTGAACTGAAGAGATCCGTCACTTTGTCAAGGAATCCATCATCAGAACCTAACCAAACTATCATAAAACAACCCTTGAAATATATATTTTCTAATAAAAAAAGAATCATCGAAACTCGGTTGATCTTGAGTTATTCGTCCATTTGTCGCGCATGTGCTTAATTTGCTTAATGCAAATTTAACACTTATCTGGTTTAAAAAAAAACAGAACTGAATTTTAAACAAATGGGACCAGCACCATGACGAGCACCACCTTTCATTTAAAACAAATCATCAAGATCGGCCCACCCAGTCGGAATATATGAGGTACCAAACATTTAAAAAAATACAGACGAATTGATAACCTTCTCCTTTTTTGAAGTCGGTTAAAAATACGTATTTTTTGACCTTGCATTGCTTGAATAAATAGCCACATCTCGATACACAGCAGTTCAGATACAAGCAGTTGTCGTATAATTGCCAAATATGGTCTAAATCAGTAAGCAAACTTTTGCTTCCTTTCATTCCAGTGAAACGGTTTAAATAAAAGGAAAAACTTACACGGGTTTCGTTCTCATGATTCAAGAATTTTTGGTCTAATCATCTAGCCAATCACGACTTCTTAGAACATTAAAGATGTTAATTCAATTTCAGGTATTCAAAGCTCATAGACAAGTTTGGACCTCGACCTTCTGGAAGTGACACGATAGAAAGAGCTATTGATCACATGATTGACCTTACTCATGAAAGTGGACTGGACAATGTTACTACAGAGAATTTAACGGTAACACAATCAGATTTTAGGAAATCAAATATTTAGACAGATTTTTACTAACTTTTTATGTTATTTGTAGTTTAACTAGTAAATACTAAATAGAAGTTAGTTAAAGTTTGTATAGTAACAAAGTACATATCCATTATGATGTAACTTCAAATACTACAATATCTATTAATTTAATATTTCTATTTGTATAAAACGTTAAATTTATCATTTCCTGAGATCATCTAATAAGGAACATAGAGCTGAATAACGGTATTATTCGCCAGTTTCTCTATGATGCAGAATAGTAGTTAAAAATATAATTATTAGTTCACACTACCCATAAATAAAATGTTTTATTCACTCAATATTTTTTGTTAAACTAATTGCAGGTACCTTATTGGAAGCGCGGATATGAGTCTTTAACGATGTTGCTACCGCGTCCAAGAAATATATCAATCTTGGGTCTCGGGCCCAGTGTACCAACGCCTCATGCTGGAATAACTGCAGAATTAATTGTTGTTAACAGTTTTAATGAACTTTTACACTACGACTACTATGCCGCCGATAAAATAGTTCTACTTAATATTCATTACATTAACTACAGAACAACAGGAAAGTACAGAGTGCACTGTGCCAGAATAGCAGCAAAAATGGGCGCACTAGCAGTACTCATTAGAAGTGTTACGCCATTTTCTTTATATACTCCACATACTGGTTATATAATATACGAAAAAGATGTCCGACAAATACCAGCAGCAGCAGTCACGATTGAAGATGCTGATTTTCTTAAAAGGGTTTACGACAGAGGTGAAAGAATTATCGTGAATTTAAAAATGTATAACGAATTTAATTGGAAAGTATCTCGGAATATTATAGTTGACTTAAAAGGTGATGACGATCCAGAACGACTTATTATAGTGTCAGGTCATCTTGATAGTTGGGATGTTGGTAAAGGAGCCATAGATAATGGAGGTGGAATGATGATAAGCTGGTTCGTACCTGTTATATTAAACCATTTAAGCATTAGACCTAGACGAACAATAAGGTCTATATTATGGGCCTCCGAAGAGCTCGGATATATTGGTGCAGAGGCGTATATAACGCGGCATGCAAGTGAGTTATACAACATTGATTTCATAATGGAATCTGACTCAGGCACATTCGAGCCCTTGGGATTAGACGTGGCTGGATCTCAAGAGGTGAAATGTTTAATAGCAAACATTTTAAAACTTTTTGCACCGTCAGATAAAGTATACGAAGGTAACAGGACGGGTTCTGATATATCACTTTTCATTGATTTGGGCATACCAGGTGCTTCACTGCTGAATGATAATGACAAATACTTTTGGTATTATCATTCACATGCGGATACTTTATCGGCACAAAATAAAACCAATGTTATAGCTTGTGCTGCATTTTGGGCGGCAGTAACTTTTGTAATTGCTGATTTGCCATTTGAAATTCCTCCATAAGTGTTTTATAATATTGCCGAAAAAGATCTCTACACGTTTCATTTTTTTAAGTTATTCTATAGGTATCAAAGAATAAATATAAATTGTGCTGGCAGACTTACAACAAATTACTCATGCTTAGGTTATGAGTTGGTATGAAAACTATATATTTCCTGTAAGTCTTTTATATCTATATTAATAAAAAAAATCACGTTCAAATTTTTATTAATATAGAATCGCCACCTATAAGAATATATCTATAAACATTTCATAAACAACTTATCAGAAAGAACTCGATTTTTTTGTTGTAACGTTTATTTGCAAAACACTTCTGAAAAGTTAAGTTTATACTTTGCCGATTTAAATACCGATCGGTATACTCTTCTGATTAACTTGTATAACAAAATTAATTGCATATTATTGTATTGTTACATTATCGCTATAATAAAAGGGTGTTGGCCATTAGCTGGAAGGGAAAGGTTTCAAATAGGAAAGTTCTGCGGCAAATTAAACAAAAACTGAAATTTAAGAAGGGAAACATCATATATTGCATATGTGCTTACACACGAGAGATACGAGCTGCTACGACTCATCTTGATGGTAAAAGAGGAGAAGTTTACTGGCATAAGAGGTGTTGGTCGCCGAAAGAAATATCCTTGAGAGGATAGGTATAAGAAACGCCGCTAAACTTTTTCGCCTTACTTAATATAGAGAGGAATATAGGAAGCTGATTGCCAACCTTCGCCAGTCGGAGAATACCGATAAGAAGAAGAAGACTGAAATCTTATATATTAGTAATTTAACAAAAAAAAGGTGCATTCATGTATATATTTAAATTGTCATATAAAAACCTCTTTATAAGCTACTTATTTACAACACTACTAAAAAAGTAAAAGAGGCCGTATAAACTATTTATTGAAAGTTAAAACATATCGGGAAGCTGGTTTTACATAACTCAAATTGGGAACCAAATTTCTCTTCGGCTGTATCAAATAATAACAAATTTATAAACATATCCAAACCTAGAAGAGAAACATGCCCCAAAATGATTTATGGAAGCCCGCGCCTTCAAATAACTAAGGGTAATAAATCAATCGAACGGATTTATTCGTTATTTCCAATATGAGAAAGTTGAGTGAATAACCAAGTTTATTTAGTATAACAGCTAAACAGGCTTTTTGTTTCTTTATAATTCATGCTAAATTTATTCAGAAAATTCAATTTTCCCCTCAACTTTTCAATTAGGTGGCCAGGCAGCAAACTGTTTATGTAATACTTTTTCTTATTGATGACTATAATCTAATCTGATACAGGGACTTTTTTGGTACGTAGATGTACAGTTTCTATATACGTTATCTTCCCGAAGCTCTTCTCGGCGGCCTTGGAAGACCTCTTTAAGCTAATGAAGTGGAATGGACTGGACATCAACATAAACGGCGAGTACATCACTCATCTACAGGTAGAGATTCTGGAAGATCCTAATAGTATATTCGATGACCTCAACAGAGCTTTTCAGCATGTGGGCCTAAAATAAACATTGATAAGATGAAAGTTATGTCCCATATTCATGTTCCGCTCCGCTCTGTCATCGTTGGGAACTCTGCACTCGTAATTTTTGACAAGTATACATACCTGGGACATATAGTCCGGCTAGGTAGATCCAATTTCGAAAAAGAGGTCAACCGCCGGATCCTACTCGGTTGGGCAGCGTTCGGAAAACTGCGTAATATCTTTTTTCCAATATCTCTCAGTGCCAGTAGACTGAAGTCCTCAAACAGTGCATATTGCCAGTGATCACCTACGGATTAGAAACGTGGTGACTGACTATGGGCCTCATTCGAAAGCCTTAGAGTTTCTCTACGCGATCAAATCAGAAATGAGGAGACCCGTCGAAGAACCAAAGTCACTGACATCACGCCCTAAGGATCACGTGGCTGAAATGGCAATGGCCCGCGCACACAGTCCAACGAACCGTTGGAAATTGGGGCCCGAAGGTGCTGGAATGGCGACCCTGCACTGGACGATGTAATGTAGGAAGCCCCCCCACCAGGTGGACCGACGATATAAGGAGGGTCGCCGGTAACCGCTGGAGTTAGGTGGCACATGATCGGGCACAGTGGGTATCATTAGGCGATACCTATTTCCAGCAGTGGATCGGTCAATGTGAGTGAATGATATACAAACAACAAGTGGAGTATCATTAAGTACGTATTATTTTCACAAAAATGGGAAACATATGAAGTATGTAAATGATGTAATACATTAACGTATTGTTTGCACTCGAACATCATTTGCAATTGTTTGTGTATATCGTTCGTAATATTTCGCCTTTGTTTACAGCTGTTTTCATGTCGGATGCAAAAATTATTTTAAATTTGCATTGTATATACATAGCTTTAGCCCAGTGAATCCGAGGATTCTCGTTCAACCCGTACGGGGTTCTTTTAACCTTTTTTAAGGAGTATGGGCCTCGAGGCTTTGCCCAATTGCCCGGGCATTTCTTCAGGACTGCCGGGCAATGAGGCTAAGCCTCGAGGCCCGTTTTTCGGTCAGAGAAGTCGCAAGTTCGAACCTCGGGCAAGCACCACTAAGCTTTTAAAAGAAAAAAGAAACCTGGGTGCTTGGTAATCCTTTTCAATCTATCACATTGATGGACTGGACTTAACAACCAAGCTTTTCGGCAGACAAGACATCGTGAGGAAATCTGCATATCCCGGAAGTAATTCTAAAATATGTGAATTCTACCAACGTTGCGTGTTGAGTTTACGCTCAAAACCCTTTACGCTCAACTGGAAACATTAAAATAATACTACTTGCCTTAATTACCTTCGTTGAAAAGTGATGTTTTATGAAAAGTTTTCTATTCTGATGAACAATTTTGTATTTGTAGGTTATTAAGTCTTTGCTTGTCCACCTGGTCGAGATCTGCCAATGCTGCGCTTACCGGTACGTTACACTAGAGCCCCGACCAGGTGGACAGATGTCCTGAAAAGGGTCGCCGGATCCCGATGGTTACAAACCGCACAAGATCTGTATCATGGAAATCCTTGGAGGAGACCTATGTCTAGCAGTGGACGGTCATCGGTTGAGATGATGACGATGATGATGATGAACTCTTTGCTTCCCAGTGATTGATAAAGACGATTATTGCTTTACATTTGCTTTACCTATATGTAAACGAATTTTTGAATTCAATTTAAAATATAGCAAACTTATTAAGGGGTGACAATATTGTAATATATAAAATACTAATCATTTAATACATTTATTTATCTTTAATAATTTTAAAAAGTGGCGATAGTAAATTGGCAGCGACCATGTCAAACGTGATCTCATAGAGTTTAGTCTAACAGTATATTCTTCTTCTTCTGACTTGCCTTATCCCAAATATTTGGGATTGACCCTCCTCGTTCTTGTATGGCAAGGGCTCTTGTCTTAGATTGTCTGTAAAGATCTCAATCTTTGAACAAGTTTTTCCATCAGTCAGGCAGTTTTCTTCTTCCTCTTTTATTGTCCTGAAGCGTCAAGATCAATTTAATGGCATGGTCGTCTCTACATCTCATCACATGACCAAAACACCACAAGCGTTTTTCGGTCATAGTTTTCTGTGACCGAAGCGAGCTTGAAACATCTCTTATCAAGTCTAATATAATATTTTGAGTTTTTTAAAAGCCTGAGGACCTTTAGGATAAGCTTCCCCTTTTTTGTCGCCAGGAAATGCATTTATACGTAATTCCCGAGCAATGCCCGTTCAAGAACATGAGACTCGCTGGAGATCTCACAATTCTCACTAAAACTCAGTGTTAACGAAGCCTTTTGTTATTTTCTATTTGTTAAATTAATATAGGCGATAATAATGTTTTGTGCGAATAAAGATATTATCATTATTCAAAAACCGCGCGATTTCATCAATGAGTATTTCAATATTGAAGCTTCCCTACAAAATAAGGGACGTATAGTTTTCCCTTAATAGGAAGGGTCACATAACGAGGTTTTGTTTTCGTCCAGATTGAAACCCGTCTCGTATGTCCCTTATAATGGGTACCCGAGTTCGAGTGATACCAACCATTAGCCCCTTTTAATTCACTTCCACTTACGGAATGAAAGGCTTTTTTTGTAACACAGAATTTTTCCTTTAACAGGTAATTCAATTTTCGCCTAACTTCCTTTTCCGGTAACGAGAGAGGGTGGCTTGTTTTCTTAATAAATAAAATGTCAAAAGAAACTCCAGTTTTATATTTCAAATGGTATACTTATATATAAACTAGTTGTTCACAGCGGTGTCAACCGCGTATCTCATGATCCCGTGGAGATATGTGTAAACACGTTATTTATCGGATTGAATTGTTGAAGTAAACTATTCTCGAAACCACCTAAGGACAAAAAAAGCAAAAAATTCGTTCCAGCTGTTTAGGAGTTACATACGCACATAAGAAGTATATATATATATATATATATATATATATATATATTATATTCAATATATTTCAACGTCAAAAGTCAAATTCAAAATATCTTTATTCAAGTAGGTCTATTACAGCACTTATGAATCGTCTTTTTTTTCATATAATATTTAAATGAATGACTGATGATAACTTTAAAGAACGAATTACAAACTAAAGTTACGAGGGTTCCTTCGCGCCCCGATCCGAGAAGAGCCCACAACAAACTCAGTCGGTGTACTTTTTTTAAGTCATCATCATTACAATATATGTTTTAAATTTATTCTATATCAAGATGTATATAGGGCAATTCATTCACTCCCACAGTTATTTGTCTTCTAAATATTCCTTCAAATTATAAAATTGTTTCTCTATTAGCTTTCTTTTAATGAAAGATTTAAATTTCCTCATAGACATCTTTGTCACTTCTTCTGGGAGTTTGTTATAGAAATATATACAGTTACCCTTGAATGACTTGTCAATTTTATGTAACCTACTAGAATTTACAGCAATGGCCAAGACTTTGTCTCAGTAAACATAGTAATATCTATCTAACTTAACCAGGTCTTAATTTCTGCATAAATTTGACAGTTCACAAAAAGGTATAAATAGTAGTATACACTTAATGTTATCGTATAAAGTTATTTATGTTGTCAGAAAAGCGAGTATCTTTACCTAATTTCATAAATATGTATAGAGCATTCTTACATATAAAGCCATATTTATTACACAGATATTAAAGTTCTATAAATTATTCCTAATTTTAATGACAAAAACGATTGGATTTGAATCTAGTTTCATGTACAATATATTGGTTCAATCAATTTATATATTAACTGGCTAATTGTTCAGCTGTTTCACCTTCAGACATGAGGTCTTGGATTCGTGGATCGGATCGGGCGAATTCATATCGTCGTCGTCGCTTCAACCGATGGACGTCCACTGCTGGACATAGGTCTCACGAAATGATACCCACAAGGCCCGATCTTGCGCCGCCTGGCTCCAGCGGCTACCGGCGACCCTCTTTATGTCATCGGTCCACCTTGTGGGGGGTCTACCTACACTGCGCCGCCCGGTGCGGGGTCGCCACTCCAGCACCTTCGGGCCCCAACGTCCATCGGTCCGTCGGACTATGTGGCCCGCCCATTGCCACTTCAGGTTCGCGATTCGTAAGGCTATGTCGGTGACTTTAGTTCTGCTACGGATCTCCTCATTTCTGATTTGATCACGTAGAGAAACTCCAAGCATAGCCCTTTCCATCGCACGCTGAGTGACTCTGAACTTTCGTATAAGGCCCATAGTCAGCGACCACGTTTCGGAGCCGTAGGTCATCACTGGCAACACGCACTGTTCGAAGAGCTTTGTCTTCAGGCACTGAGGGATATTGGACGAAAAGAGATGCCGTAATTTCCCGAACGCTGCCCAACCGAGTTGGATTCGGCGGCTAACCTCTTTGTCGAAATTGGACCTACCTAGCTGGACTATGTGTCCCAGGTATGAGTATTCGTCAACAATTTCGAGAGCTGAGTTCTCAACGATGACTGGGTGGAGCGGAACATGGATATTGGACATAACTTTCGTCTTATCCATGTTCATTTTTAGGCCCACCTGTCGAGAAGCTCTGCTGAGGTCATCGAGCATTGCATTGAGATCTTCCAGAGTCTCTGCCATAATGACCACGTCGTCGGCAAACCGTAGATGAGTGATGTACTCGCCGTTGATGTTGATGCCCAGTCCGTTCCACTCCATAAGCTTAAACAGGTCCTCCAACGCCGCAGTAAAGAGCTTCGGGGAGATAACATCTCCCTGTCGCACTCCACGCTGCAGTTGGATAGACTCTGTGCTTTGGTCCTGTATACGGACTGACATAGTGGCGTTTTCGTACAAACACTTCAACACGTGTATGTACCGGTGGTCAATTCGGCATCTCTGCAAAGATCTCAACACGGCCCATGTTTCCACCGAATCGAAGGCTTTCTCATAGTCCACGAACGCCAAGCAAAGTGGCCGATTATACTCCTCGGTCTTCTGTATAATCTGCCGCAGCGTAAAGATGTGGTCTATGGTACTAAAGCCTTTTCGGAATCCGGCTTGTTCGGGAGGCTGGAAGTCGTCAAACTTGCGAGCGAGACGATTCGTAATGACCCTCGAGAACAATTTGTAGACATGACTTAGCAGCGCGATAGGTCTATAGTTCTTCAATAAGGTGTTGTCACCTTTCTTGAAGAACAGAACCACCACGCTCCTATGCCATGCCTTGGGCACCGTGCCTTCCAGGATGACGGAATTGAACATTCGCTGAAGGACTTTAAGAATGGGAATTCATATGTTGATAATGAGTTGTCTGTTCAGAAATTATCAGTATTTGCCCGAAGTTGGGAAGTTGTCAGTGTGCTTCAGCCCCGTGCCTTGGAGAGCACGTTAAGCCGTCGATCCTGCGCTTGGTTTCTCTCTGGTCGTGTCGGATTGCAGTCACATCAGACTAAGACAGTGAACTAACGTTTACACATACACTTGTGCACTATAATATCTCCTGCGCAAATGGCAAATCTCTGTATGAGATTGGCCATTGGCTGAAATCGGTCAGCAGACAATTATTATATTAAATGTTGTCAATGTGACCTTCTCGGTAGCATCAAGATTCCAAAACAATAATAGATTCATTACCAAAGTACGAAGTTGACAATTCAGAAAGCTCTTCTTCAGTTGGCTTAAGGTAATTTCAAGTTTGATTTTGATTTTAAGATCTATTTTGTGTTAAAACTAATTTCCGCAGATCTTGTCGCAGATGTCTAGTGTTAATGAAACTCTAACAGGCTTTAAATTGGTACATCTCAGCAAATTGCAATATCGAATGTTTATGAAGTCGAGATTGCTTATTACAGTCTGAGGTAATAAACACTATTTCCACTTTGACTTTTATTTTACTGAAACTAATATAAAACGTCGACTACAAAGGGAAAACTGCCAACGATCAAAGTCACCGACCGTAATGGCTTCTTCCTTTTATCCTTCCGCTATAAATCTTAGTTGAAAAATAAAGCTAGAAAAGTTAGTTCTGCATAAAAGCAGATCAATCTTAGATTGCGACACTTTTGTTTGAAACTTTGATTGACGTTTCGTTAACTTATTTACTTTTTTATAATGACACGAGAATGCAAGATATCTTAGCTACTATTCTTAGTAAAATGCAAGTCTAATTGTAAACTAATGCTAGATAATAAAATGGAAATTAAATTACTAGTGGCAAATTAAAATGCCACATGTCGTTTTTTAATATTAAAACTACGATTTTAATTTTACAAATTAAGATTTTTGCTGTCATTGGATCTGTCAAAAGATGGAAAAATTTACTACTGATTAAGAGATTTACTACTTATTTTGTCTCTTTTGGATTACGCCGATGTCTGCTACTTGGATTTATCTGAAGCTATGCTTAACAAACTTGAACTACTGCTAAACTTGTATATTCAATTTATCTTTGGTTTGCGAAAGTTCGATCATGTTTCTCAATATCGTGCTTAGCTGAAGTGGTTATCAGTCCGTTCACGCAGAAATCTCCGTGCACTTACTCTTCTCTATTCAATACTGTATAATCCGCACACTCCATCTTACTTGAGAGAACGATTTTCTTTTGTGGAGAGAGATGATCGGTTGCGATCTCAGGACGATCTAAAGCTTTACACTCCCTATTGTCGTACAATGTGTTACACAAACTCTTTCACTCAAAAAACCATCAGCTTATGGAATGCTTTGCCACGAAGTATTAGGCATTCTGAGAATCTGTATATTATCTTAGTAATGTATAATAATTTATGTATGTTTATTCGTACCGGATATATAATGTATGAGTCTATTATATTATATATCTTAGTATATAACTATGTAATATATATATTTTTATACATATATGTATATATTTATGCCCCAAGTATATGTATTTTGTAGTTATATTATCAATAAAATATCTATAAGTTCTTCCTCTTTTTTTTCTCTGGATTATGTTTTATGAATTTGCACTTACCCTATGAATATAAGTAAGTAAGCTTCTAAAATTCAAAGGTTGTCTGGGGGAGATCGCTCCAAGCGATAAGGCCGCCTTTGTACACATTTTTATCTTATTTTTTGTTTTTATCTTTTTTAATATTTTGTATCTTTTTATTTTGTGTGCAATAAGTAATAAATAAATAAAACTACCTAACCTTCAAACGAAATAGCACAAAAAACGCTGCACAGCTTCGTGACACTATTCATGCGATTCATCTGTAAAAATTTTATCTTCATGCGCCTAAAGAAGTTTCACTTCAAAAATATAATTAGATAACTATAGACGAGCAACAGGTGACTTATTTCTTAACGCTTTTGTTACCAAAAAAAAGGTTATAGTGACCCAACTTTAAAAGATAGATAGTTGCTGTTGAGGAATATTTTTTAGAACTTTTAAAGGGGAACAATTCTGTTATTCATGATTTTTGTAAAACTCCTGGTGCTCAGCTCCTATTGGTCTAAGCTTGATGTTATATGAAATGAAATGAAATATCTATTTATTAGGTACAATTAAAACATTTTTTTTCTGTGACATCCTGACCCCTAAATTTTGAAAACCCGTATTTTAGGTGCCGGTGTCCACCCAAACAATGTATATGGAAAATATTAAATTAAACGTGTGTGTGTGTGAAGGTGAGTGTGTTTGTATGAATGCGTGTGTATTTGTATGTTTCGATATGAGTTTATGGATGCGATGCTTTCACGTGGACACTATTGTTTGTAAATAGTATCATATATTCGTCTTTAAAAGTTTTTCTGTCTCCCCGTAATTAAGTATAGATAATAGTTTTTGTAAACATCTTTTCAGTTCATATTTGTTCATCGTCAGTATATAAGACTTCTATACAATAAATAGAAATTTTAACAAAAAAAGAACCGCCTTCAAAACAAACTTACAAATAAATTAATATGCTTTAAAAAGTAAGAAATAATTGCGTATTCTTTTATAGTGTTCTTCATATTCTTATATTCGGAGTCGGTGGCAGAGAAATCAGCTTTCGAAATTGTAGACGAGTACACATACCTGGGACATATAGTCCAGCTAGGTAAATCCAATTTCGAGAAGGAGGTCAACCGCCGAATCCAACTCGGTTAGGCAGCGTTTGGGAAACTACGCCAGATATTTTTGTCTGATAATCCTCAGTGCCTGAAGACCAAAGTCTTCGAACAGTGCGTGTTGCCAGTGATGACATACGGTTCTGAGACGTGGTCGCTGACTATGGGTCTCATGCGGGAGCTCAAAGTCAGCACTCAGCGTGCGATGGAGAGTTTCTCTACGTGACCGAATTAGAAATGAAGAGATCCGTAGTAGAACTAAAGTCACCAACATAGTTCTACGAATCACGAACCTGGCGAAGGTGCTGGAGTGGCGACCCCGCACCGGACGGCGCAGGCAGACCCCCTATAAGGTGGACCGATGATATAAAGAGAGTCGCCGGTAGCCGCTGGAGCCAGGCGGGGCAAGATCGGGCCTTATGGAGGTTATTACGTGAGACCTATGTCCAGCAGTGGACGTCCATCGGTTGAAGCGACGACGACGACGACAATAGCTTGAAAGAATATTTCATATTGGTCTTGCAGTTCATGAGAATAGCACATTCAAGCAAACCAACTCTTCACTTCATAATATTAGTATAGATGCGTGTTTGTATCAATATGTACTGTATTGACGTGATTTAAACTTACTCGAAATGCATGTTTGGGCATTCATGTCTCCCTTTGAGGAGCATTGAGACATGAAATTAGTGCACAGTAAGGATTAACATCAAAGCTGTGATAGCCTAATGTTTGGACAGGTGCATTTTTGCAATAAGAGATTGCATTG
This sequence comes from Elymnias hypermnestra, assembly GCA_015832385.1. Taxonomy (NCBI): domain Eukaryota; kingdom Metazoa; phylum Arthropoda; class Insecta; order Lepidoptera; family Nymphalidae; genus Elymnias; species Elymnias hypermnestra. Next base: position 1,746,752 of record JACTOM010000847.1, on the reverse strand, counting down.
ATTTCAGGATTATAAGTTTCTTTGTCTTAGAAACTTGGCCTAATAGTAAATTTAAATTCATTTTTCTTGCGTCACATATAGTTTTATCCACACATTTTGTTCAATATACGATTGATGATGATGTTAAAAAACGACTTATAATCAAATGTTAAGAAGCTTTCATCGGGTCCTATCCTGAGAAGAGCCTACTTTAAACTCAGTTGAGTATCTTTTATTTTACCATCATCATACAATATAATATAAAATTGTTTTGTTTAGATTAGAGCAATTTATTTATTTCTACGCTTTTTATCTTTTCTTGTAACAAATGATTTCAATTTGATAAGTGACATCTGTTATATGAAATTCTTTTCGAGTAAAAAAAATATTGATAATGAATTTATAAATGTGTTAAGTTATAAATCGACATAAATAAATGGCGTTAAAAGATATATTGAGAATTATTACTCAATCAACAAAAAATTTTCTTAATTTCTTCTAAAATGTACTTTTTGAATTATACACGAAAGAAAAATATGTTTTTTATATATATAAAATTTTCCTATGTGAATTATAAGATAGGGTGTATATAATTATAGTCGTTCAATTGTTTTATAAAGTTAAAGTAATTTTTTTTGTTGATCCGTTTAATGTTTTTAAATTGTTGTTATTAGTCTTAATCACATATATATCTTGTTTCAAATGTCAAATTTTCAATCGATAATTTGAATAAGAACAAGAAGAACCTTTTTTATTATCCAATGAAGTGTAAATATACTTTTACTGTGGCATTAAGTAAACATAAAAAACTTTAAATTAAAGCACGGATTCAGTGGAATAATGTATTGGGTATTTTAATAGTAAAATATGATTTCTATCTACCTGAAAGATGAATATACCAGGATGCAATTCTGGGGGAAGTGTAGGATATAAATTCGCATTAAATCATTATGGTTAGTCTGAACTATAAATCACCTAACGTGTACTCAGCAATGGCATAGTTATAAGGCTTAACATTTTTTATATTAAATTAACAACTTTCCAGAGTAAACCATTTAAAATATAACCAGAAAGCAACCATTTAAAACATAACCATAAAAAAGTAAAATATAATTATCTACAACTATTTTCTATTTCTCCCTTAAATTAACCTTGAGAGCTCAGAGCAAACATAATTAAGATCAAAAGACCTTTGAATTAAAGCAAACTTACAGAAATATTAAAAGCTTTTCAATAAATTCAATAGTTTTCTATACGAAAAACTTATTTGAAATTTACTGGACTAGAAAAGGTTAACAGGTTTGACCCTCTGATCTCCCTTGGTGATAAAATACGAAAAGGATAATCCCAATATCTCTGAATAAATTAAATTAAAGCCTCATCTCATATAAATTCCTCTCAAAAAGGAATAGACCGTGTAAATTTGATATTAGTAGATGGTGACCTTTCCAGCTGCCGTATACCCTTTCGTATAAAACGAAATTAGGAACTATCTACTAGTGGATTGGCTTCATGAATTAGTAATAGAGTTATGTATAGGCACAAAATACTTGACCTTAAGGGAAATATTTGATAAAATAAGAATAGACTTTAGCAAAAAAGGAGTCTCGATGGTAAGTATTATAAGAGCTTTTACACAATGAAAAGAATGATTTATTAATCACTCTAGTCTTATCTTAAACATATTATTAATTATTATATACTTTCAGGTGTGCCCCTCTATAAAGCATGTTTGTTAAGGTTTCAATTTTTATTTTTTGTTCAATTGACTGTTTAGGCATAATTCATATTTACACAAAAATATGATTATCTCGTCTGTGCGGCAGCAGAGGCGAAATTCCTACTCTGATCGTCGAGAGTTGATCAAGTGCTCGTAAAGATTTAAATTTAATTGCCCCATTTTTTTATTATTGTCATCAGTTTTTGCAAGAATGAAAGTATATGTGTAAGTCCGACCAAAGTCAAGGTTTCCTGCCTAAATTCGGAACCGATTTTGATGAAATTTGATACTACAACCTATTTTGTCTCCGGAGTTCGTCGCAACTTTGTTAAGGCGTATGAACATCGAGGTTCGGTCGCATTTCCTATTTTGTCAATGTCGTAATGATTCTATATAGCCGTCGCTAGATGGCGTTAGGCATAAATAGTACTTCCTTGGATATGTCTTTATATGTAGAAACAGCAATGCCCCGCTATTCACCCGCTTAGATACCGATTTCGTGGCAGTAGAAACTCTACTAAGTCGGACTATAGATTTATTTTCGTTAACATAAAAGTTTTATTTCACTTAGTTTTTAATTACTTTCTTTCAGATTATTATATACACACTGACATCCATAATCTAATCAATATACAAATTTGTCTTTACAACGAATATGTCTAACTAATACATTTTAAAATTCGTAACGTCATTTAAGTAGAATGTTCGATGATTAAAAATTCTCTACAGGTGTTTAAAGAATTATAATATTTTTGACTATTTTGGTAATTTTTGACTTCATTATAATAAAATGTTAACTTTCTTCTATATTATTAGAGGATGATTTCTTTGTAATACTTTATTGTCCCAGAACTTTCCTATACACAACATTTGGCACCGAGGAGTTCGACTGGGGATACATTATTTTCTTTAGATTGAGATTTGGAAATTCATATCTTTGAATGGACTATCCAATTTTTATAATTAAAATGTAGTTTACAGGTATTGAAACAGTCTATAATGAAACAGCTGGGATAAGGATTAATACAGAGGTATGAATAATATGGTTTGATTATTGCCAGCATTTTTATTAAATTTGAAAATGCAAAAAAGTAGTTATTGTGGCATAACTACAGTAGTTGGACATATGGTACCACATACTTTTTTGTAGATATTAATACATCCTATAATATTGTAAAACAGTTTTTGTTCTAACGTCAATAGTTTCTGCAGCCACGCGATGATAGATTTTATGTGACTACTTTTTTCACACCTTGGGGTTTTTGCTAGTGAAAATGCAACTTTCTAATGGTGCAAAAATTTATTAAGTCGGTCTAGTAGTTTTTGCGTGAAAACGTTACAAATATACTTACATACATACAAATACACAATGTTTCCTCTTTATAAGACTAGTTCAGACGATATTATAATTAACAGCATAACTGAATTGAAACATAAATTGTAATTGAACTCTTAACCTTACTATCAGTTGAGACCGCAGTTGAGCGTTAGCATGAAACTAAAAGTTATAACCTTAATAAATTCTTACCATTAGTTTACATTACTTTTCAAATTTACAATCATTTATAAAATACTTTTATAAACCCAATTTTTAGGTCTAACTATTGATAAAATCTCCAATGGAACCTCAAATAGATAATCTAACATAAAATTTAAATTCTGCTATATTTGCCATAAGAAAAATAAAAGAATTGACAAACACAGCAACTGCTTAATTAGTGTACTTTGCTCAATTCCACAGTCTCATGACATATGGAATATTATTATGGGGATCAGTAGCGGAAGCAAAGGAAATTTTTATTCTACACAAAAGAGCAGTTAGAGCAGTTTTTGGTAAAAGACCCTGTGACTCATTGAGAAACTATTATAAGGAGACCGGTATTCTGACGGTTCAGTCAGTATACATATATATAAATATTCTGTACATACGTAAGCATTTATACCTAGTCAAAAAGAAGTCTGATTGTCACATGTATAATACAAGGAGACAAGAAACTATCCGACTTCTTAAGACTACCTATGACCAGCAAATCCTTTATTCGCAATGGCTTGCTTGATTGCTTTTATAATAAAATCCCAAGCATATTAAAGGGACTGCCAGATCCAAAATTTAGCATGGTCATTAAAAAAATCCTTATACAGAAGGCCTACTGTAGTATAGGTGACTTTATTAATGACAAACAAATCTGGACTTATAGAATAGATTTTTGTTGTGTATATATATATATATATATATATATATATATATATATATGGATATAATTTATAATAATGGGTGTGTAAAAGTTTGACGTTCATAATTGTTCATTGCAGCCTCAATTGAAAAAAATAATAATAAACAAATAAAAAACCATTCAGAGATGGATAGTTCATGAAATTCACTTGTTTCATATAAATCTCTTCGTATTAATAGTTCTTTCTTTTGTTAGTTGAGTATACATATATATCTTAACTTCAGTCTGTCCATACGTCGTTGAGTTAATACGAGAATGTGTTTGCTGACCATTACGCCCACAGCGGACTTTATTGGATGAATGCTTCTATTAGACTTTTATGAAAAAGAGACTAGGGTTGCTATATTTTTGGTTATTTTATAAATTATTGTTGTATAAAATAATTTTCTTATTTATATCCGCACTCTACTCCTGATCTACCAATCGCAGTTAGATAAAATTAAAAAAATATATTGAAACAACAGTACTCATACATATTTGTTTAATATCTAAGAACCCTCTCTGTGCTATCATTGAGGAGGCCTGTGCCCAGCAGTGGGACGTTAATGGGCTGTTACTTACTTTACTTTTCTTCCGTTAAAATTACTATTATTTCCATTGCATAGAATATGTAACTACGAAACAACGAATGATAGAAGTAAATAAAGAAAAATGAATATTTTAATATTAATCTTTATTTAATTAAACTTAATAAAATATACTATCATTGTGAATTTCAGTGATAGCAAACACTGTGAGGTAACCTGCAATCAGTTTTAAGAGATATGTTTAAAACATTGTTTTAGAAAAGGCATATTATAATGTTGAAGATTATTTAAACGATACAAATGTTTGGACTCCAGTTGCATACAAAAGCAAAATGTTACACAGTAACTTACAATACTATATTTAAAAAGAGTTTCTTGATGGGTTCTTCACAGTAGAATCAACTTTCTAAATCGGTGGTAGATTTGTTATCAACGGGTAGACTACTGATAACTCAAAAGTGTTTTTTGATTCAATATTTTGATTTTAAGAAGTTTATCCTTCTAATACTGTTTATATATATACTCAGGTTTCAATCACATAATTTTCTTGCATTCAATAAACTATTACTATAATAAAAGTCGGAGAATAAGAGAGAAAGGAACCATAAAGCATAGAGGCGTAGAGTTCTCCGCCGACATCGTCATTAATGGCATCGATAATTCCATTTTTCACACTGTNTTTGCTGGTAGGGTGGTAACTAGCCACGGCCGAAGCCTCCCACCAGTCCAGACTCAGGCAAATTTAAATTTAAATTTAGATTTTATTCTTTAAATTAAAATTCTTTTTTTTTTTTTTTAATAATAATAACTTTATTTATTTGGGCATAAAAAGAATGACACAGAATTATTTGGGCATAAAAAGAATGAAATAGAAAATACAATTTCCTAAATTCGTCCTACCGGGGATCAACCCGGGACCTACGCTAGCAAAGCGAATACTCGCACCACTGCGCCAGCGACGCCGTCAAACTTACTAAATCGGTGGTAGATTTTTTGTCAACGGGTAGACTACTGATGACTCAAAAGTGTAAGTGTTTAAGAAGTTTATCCTTCCAATACATTTTATAAATATACTCAGGTTTCAATCACATAATTTTCTTGCATTCAATAAACTATTACTATAATAAAAGTTGGAGAATAAGAGAGAAAGGAACCATAAAGCATAGAGGCGTAGGGTTCTCCGCCGACATCGTCATTAATGGCATCGATAATTCAATTTTTCATACTGTGGGCTTTGGTGGATAATGTTTGTGCAATCAAACACTTTATTAATTAACTCAGATTATAATGTTCAATCACTTAATGTTCCCGATATCAATTTACACAAACTCATTAACAATAACAGCTAAGAACGCGACAGCTTCACTAGTCGAACCCTCTGGCGGACCGTCACCCGAGAACTACCGAGAGAAGTGCGCCGGACCGCCACTATTAACTCTGTCCCGCGCCGACAGACAGATGGCGCAAGCGCTCTACAGACTAACGCACTCAGACATATATATGTAGGTACATCATATACACAAGGTTTAAAATTTACGCAAACGAATTCACGGACACCAACTACCTAATAAATAAATGAATAAAGGTCATCGAAATTCATGGCCACCTCAGAGGCCCTACTTCTAAGCACGTGGTTCAGTGCGTGATCAATGTTGACGTTAGGTATAATTTATAAGGCCTCATAATACATTGTGTGAGAACACATTGTGCATGACGATTGTTCCGACTACATCCTTTCTCATATTCAATACTAGTGCCCTACTCCGATTCCGTCCGAATAATACTATATCAAAAATATTCAGTGTTTAAATTTTTATTGCATATATAGTTCGACTTAAGAAAAATTCAGATTATCAATGAATTATCCCCGTATTTCGAATGGATGACAAATTACGAATTGACACCATATATAGATATAATTAATTTTTGCACTTCACTGATTTTGGAATTTCTTGCTAATCTCCGAAAAGACGGACTTACTGCCCCAATTTACAAATAAAAGAATATTATTTATAAGGCATCCATATTAATAAAGCTTCAATTCATTTTGTAAGATAACATGGCATTGTGAGAAAACTTGCATCATGAGCGACATGTAACCTACAAACCCTCATTTCATCAGCGTGGTAGGTCTAAATATCTAAAATTCTTTCTTATACATAGAATCAAGCCTCCTTCCCATAGGGATAGGCAGAGACCTCGTCCTTCCACTTGCCACGATCCTTGCATATCTCCTTCGCTTCTTTCACTCTCATTAAACCTTTCATAGAAGTTTGGCGGTTTAGAGTACTCTTGACTTGGCCCTTATTTAAAATATCCTGGATTTGGTTAAGGAACGTTTGCCTTGGTCTTCCCCTTCCAACTTTCCCATTCACGCTTTACTCATAAATCTTTTTTGTCAGTCTAATTTTCTACGTGCCCAAACCATCTAAGCATACCTTTCTCAATTTTAATCACTATATCTTCTTTTATACCTCAAAGTTCTCTTATGACTTAATTAAATTGTTAATGTCCCACCTTTATCTAGCAGTGCGCTACTAATAGTTACCTTTACTATACAAGGTGTTAGTAGATCGCTCCCGAAAACGATGATAGACGACAGTATTACCGACACCTTTGATGATGGGAGGGGAAACATTGATTTGATTTGTATTGATTACGCTCCATCATATAATACAGCTAAATTAAATGATAGTTACATAAAAATTACACTTACTTTACGAAAAAGAAACACAAAGTCAAAAAACAGCTGAAGTCAGGTCAACGAACGTATGCAGCCAGCACGCGTATAAATGAATGACTAAATTGAACGGAAATGCGAAAAGCAGCTGCCGAATATAATATTAATAAAACGTTTAAAAAATATGATTTTTTCAAATCAGGTTCGATCTTTTTCGGTCCCATGTTCAAAGGCGTCGTTAGTACTATAATCTGTCTTCGTTTTCGTGAGCAGTCTCCTAAAACTTTGTATAAACACAATACAAGTAGGTTTTTCTTTCCTATAATTTATCTACTATGTTTTCAACCACTAAATTTTCTTACAGAAAAGCTACTCCAATTTAGATATAAGTACCATGTAAACGAGTCTAGGTCTAACAACCCTCTCTCCTAGGAGTGAGTGTGCCCAGCAGTGGAACGTTAATAGACTTAAACGTGTACCTCAATTAATTTGGTAATATAACTAATACTACTTTCCGAATCTACAGATTTATATCTCACTCTATGCTCACCTCGTATCGTATTACTTATCTTACCAAATTTATTCTGCCTTCAATAATATGTATGTATGTATACTCGTATTTAATTACAACAATAAAACTGTTATATAATTATTAATTCAAATATATAAACAACTGTTCTTAATACGATGACGTCATACATTTGAGTTAATTCGAATAGAGTTCCTTTAAGTGGTCTCTATTCCTAGATATAGAGACTAAAATAATCATTGTTGCTACACAGAGAATTGTTATATGTAAAATACGAAATAATTCCATTTTCTTTTAAGCAATGTAACTACTACAGCGCTATGAATAGAAATCTATTTGTGATTCAACAAAATAAACAGCGTCTGGTCGTATATTTGTTAATTCAAACGCAACAAGGTTACGGATCACATTTCGACGCCCGACAACATTGAACAACGTTCATGTTCACGGTCTATCATTCACCGGCAAAATCCTACGTGTTATTCAAAAATTATCAATCGATGTTGAAAATTGTGATAAGCGCTCGTGTAATATAGTAACTAGACATATATCAGTGTACTTTAGCGCTATTATCTCTTACAAAACATGTGATAAAAACAAATGTGATACTAGTTTGTGCTGTGAAGTGTAATTATGCAGACTGTGAGAAGATCAGTGTTTGGCTTCAAAGCTGTTAGTAAACAGTTTACAAGGTATCTAGGTTTTTTATTATGTACATTTCTTACCCATGCCTTAAAGCGAATGATAGGTTTATTTNTTGTGATTCAACAAAATAAACAGCGTCTGGTCATATATTTGTTAATTCAAACGTAACAAGGTTACGGATCACATTTCGACGCCCGACAACATTGAACAACGTTCATGTTCACGGTCTATCATTCACCGGCAAAATCCTACGTGTTATTCAAAAATTATCAATCGATGTTGAAAATTGTGATAAGTGCTCGTGTAGTATAGTAACTAGACATATATCAGTGTACTTTAGCGCTATTATCTCTTACAAAACATGTGATAAAAACAAATCTGATACTAGTTTGTGCTGTGAAGTGTAATTATGCAGACTGTGAGAAGATCAGTGTTCGGCTTTAAAGCTGTTAGTAAACAGTTTACAAGGTATCTAGGTTTTTTTATTATGTACATTTCTTACCCATGCCTTAAAGCGAATGATAGGTTTATTTGGCCTCCTTTTTGGCGCTTACATTCGGTACAGATGTTTAAAACAAAATACTAAGTGGACCTATTGAATTTACAGTATCAAAGAACATAATATTGTTCTCGGTACTGATGTGAAGGCGAGCACAGATGCTAAATATATGCATTTTACTTTTGTTAATTTACTTTTATATACAAATTTTCTACATGTATTATATATATATATATATATATATATATATATATATATATATATATGTTTATGTGTATAAATTCTTACTTGGATTTTTATCTGAAATAAATAATTTCCAACACTTTCCGGAGAATGGCAAATAAATAAGTCAGCAATTGTTAAGTTGTCACTGACGTATTAATTAATAATTAATTATGTATTATCTATTTATGCATATACTATATTTTTATTTTTGTTTGGTTTCTTTGTGTCCGTCCGGGTCTCCGCTGAAAACCAGCGTATATTCAGGGAAGCAGTTTACTTAGTGTTATTTTGTATTCTTTATTTATCTGTTGCTTTCTTACCCATTCTTTAATGCGGATGATAGGTTTTTTAATTGTGTATATAGAGAAACAGTTTACTAGGTATTTTTTGTATTCACTAGGTACAAAGGTTTTTTTATCTGTTGCTTTCTTACCCATTCTTTAACGCGAATGATAGGTTTTTTTTTGTGTGTATTTAGTGAAACAGTCTACTGGGTATTCTTTTAATCCACTAGATATAAATGTTTTTTAACATTCATATTTCTTTGTACCATTATTTTATCCGAATAATAGGTATTTTAACACATGTCAACAGTTCACTAAGCGTAAAGATTTTTTAATATACAAATTTCTCTTACCATCGTTTACCGCGATAAATAGATATTTTAACATATGTCAGCAATTCACTAAGTATGAAGGTTCTTACCATATATATTTCTTTCCCCATTATTTAAGGCGAATAATATGTATCTTAACATATCAGCATTTCACTATATATTAAGGTTTTTTAACATATCGATTTATTTCATCATTATTTTATGCGAATAATAGGTGTTTTAAGAAATATTAACAGTTCATTAGGTGTAGAGGTATTTTAACATACAAATTTCTCTTATCATTGTTTACCGCGAAAAATAGGTATTTTAACATATGTCAACAGTTCACTAGGTATAAAGGTTTTAACATATTTCTTTCACCATTATTTTAGGTGAATAATAGGTATTTTAACAAACGTCAACAATTTTTTTACGTGTATAGTAGGCATTTCGCCGCTATTTAATCTGTGAAGCATGTAATATATGCAATTATTTTTTCTAATAATAGTTTGATAAATATCTATTTTATAATTCAAGGAGAAGGTATTGTTATTTGTACAGATTTACATACTCGTGTTGTAACTTTTCAAAGACAAACTACAACTACAAACGTAACGTTTAATTAAGAAACAAAAGTTTTAAATTTAATTCATTACTAATAAATAGAGTACCCTATAACTTAAAAACAAGTACTAATACCGACATATAAACACAGGCCATATTACCCTTTATAATAACAGCAATCGAACAAAAAGTTACAATAAACGAATACAAATAATTCTATTAAAATCACTCAAGCCAAGATTTACTTTATATAAGAATTAGCGGAACAAATAGACAGACTTTTTATTTTATTCACCATGCCGACATTCGCATTAATAAAAAAACCTATATTTTGACATAAACATATATTTATTTATTACTTCAGATACGGGATCTTTTAATATAGATTATAGATGTATTATATAAGGTGGCAAAAAGATTGAAATACTACAAAATTGTTTATATAATAAAAAAAAACACTCATACGCCTCTGGAATTCATCGATTGCCGGCAATTAAGTCTTGTTATTTTATAAAACAATAGTGCTCTTGCCGAAGGTAATTTTCATAAGCATTTAAACCTTAGGTATTATTATTGTTTAGACCATTAAGTTTCTCTATATTAAAAGAAACTTACATGCTTGTTTTCTCCAATCCATCATTGTAGTTCTGTGAAAGAAAACATTATGAGGAAACCTGCATATTCCGGTATGGGGTATGTTCGTGTCTTCCAACCCGCAGTGGAATAACGTGGAGGGTCCTTGCTCTAACAACCCTACCTGTCTTGAGTGAAAATGGGATTTTGCTTTCCTTGACTTACATATTTGTATAAAATTCCATGACAATGGATCCTGATTATAGCTACATTCTAAGACGTTTTCATGTAAACCAATTATTTTTTATACGAAATAGAGATCGTACATCAAAAACTAGTATACGAGCTTGTAATGCCGGTTATTGATATATAATATACATGAAATATAATTTAGATCGGTTGCTGCGAACACCGCTTCGATAAACTCTACCGAAGAAAACGTAAGCCTCAAGTCATGGGAAGAAATACCAGGTCCGTCGTCATTGCCTGTAATTGGCCAGTTACATCACTTTTTACCGGGAGGTAAGTTACTAAATTCTCTTATATAACTAACTACAACATTGTAATAAATTTATTACATATCTCAACGAAAATTACGCCGACAGTGGTGTATAACATTTCCCACTCTTATAGTTTATAGAAACCGCCTCATTTGTCTAGTGGTTAGCATGTTCGACTACAGGCACGAGGTGCTGGGTTCGAGTCCCGGGTCGGGCCAATTCAAAAATTAATATTGAGTTGTCTATTAAGAATTTTTCAATATTTACCCGAAGTTGGGAAGTTGGCGATCTGATCTACCCCTGTGCCTCGGAGAGTACCTTAAGCCGTCAGTCCTGCGCATGATCTCTCTCCGGTCGTGTCGGATTCCCGTCACATCAGGCTATGAGAGTGAAGGAATAGAGAGTGCGCTTCTTTACTATGCCTGCCAATCCGCAGTAGAACAGCGTGGTGGGTCTATGCTCTAAAAACCCTCTCTCCTACGAGTGAGGAAGCCTGTGCCCAGCAGTGAGACGTTAATGGGCTCTACTTACCTCTACCTTCTCACCTTAGTTTATACAAAGAAAGAGTGCACAATGCTAATACTTTTTTAATTATGCATAAAAATATATTAAATCTATAAAAAAAACATATTTACACACACATATATTTGCGTATTTGTCAATCACAGATAAATATGTCAAAACCCGTAAGGTTACATTAAAAAAGTTTATATTATCAAAAGCACTAAGGAGGTTACATTATAAAAGTTACTATGGTGGTTAATTTTTCCTAAAATTTATAAAGTTTTCTTAATGTTTTTCTGTCATGAGAACCTTCTTATGATCAAGTACAACACAAAAAGGGATTAGGCAAACAATTATTTCTACTCTGTTTTTCTCTTTATTTCAATGTTAATCTCAATAGTTTATAGCGTTAGTTGAGGTCGATGGTAATAGTGCGATTCCTCCGTGGTTTATTTCATATAGCAGTAAAACCAAGCCAGTATGAATAGTTAATGTGCCTTTGCTCTCCTGGAAACTATTATAAACTACTAGCTGTTTCACAATTCTGTGGGAACACGCTCTCAGTGAGTGTCTACGTTGCGAAATTTCAAGACAATCGGACGAAGAGTAGTTGAGAAACCGGCCAGAACATATTTACGTAACAAGCAAGCAGATTATAATGCTTAACTTTATTTTAGGTGCGTTCTACAAATCCGAGGACATGATAAACAAAGTTTTATACGAAGCATTCGGGCCGATAATAAAAATCCAGGGCTACTTCGGCGCACCGTCGATTGTCATGCTCTACGATGCCGAATCATCAGCAAAGGTGGGTAAAAATTAAATAAAATAATGTATTATTAGTAACGACTGTAATCTGAGTATTGTACGTTTAGAAAAAACCTTTTGCGTGAGCTTTCAATGGCGCCATTGTTTACATAATTATTCTCTCTCTCTCTCCTTCTCTAATAATAATAATAAAACTTTTATTGGTAAACAACTTATATGTAACATTAATGGATCAGTACAATATTTCTTAATATAACAATACTAATAAGATTGGTTGGTCACTGATGCCTAAACTAGGCGACCCTGTACTATAGGCATCGGTTGTATTCCCACTTTTACAAATTATTGTACTACTTACAGACAATTAGTAAATTGCATACAGTAAATAAATTAAGAACATCCAGAAAAATAAAATGTATGTTTCTGATTGTGTTAATATGTGATGTGTGTGAGCGTGCGCGCGCGCGTGTGTGTGTGTGTGTGTGTGTGGGTGTGTGTGTGTGTGGGTGTGTGGGTGTTTGTGCACGCGTACGAGTGAGTACCAATTATAGAGATGTCTTAGAGAGAGAGCTAATAGTAGATATTACTTATAATCAACTTGCAGATTCTTCGTGGTGAGAACTGGATGCCAGTGAGGCCAGGTTTCCAATCGCTTGAATATTATCGAAACAATCATTATAGGGACAACCCTGAGTCACCAACAGGTCTCATTACAGAGTAAGTTATTTACTTATTAATATTTATTACGAAAACAGTCAGTTTCTTTTTTTTCTCACTAGATGGTAAATGATGTAAACCATACAAGAAGTAATTTACGTCAAATACACAATTTTTTCATGGAAAATTCAAACCAACAACATGTATTTGTTTGGGTGTGTGAGGGAAATTGCATTCTCTAATTCTTCTGAATCTGGACTCGTGGAAAGCTTCGGCCGTGGCTAGTTACCACCCTATTAGCAAAGACCTACCACCGAGCAGACATTTGTATTCTTGTACGGTGCTGTATAGAAAACAAATAAAAGCGAAATAGCCTCTTACCAGATTAGCGCGCTTCCATCTTAGACTGTATCATAACTTACCATCAGGACTGATTACAGTCCATTTAATTTTTGACATCTTTTAAACCAAATGATCATGAATTATAAGTTCTACATACATTTATACATAGCATCACGCCTCATTCCCATAGGAGTAGGCAGAGACCACGTCCTTGCCCTTGCCACGATCCTTGCATATCCTCCTCCTCCTCCTTCGTTTCTGTAATTTTCATTAAACCTTTTACACAAGTTCGTCGGTTAAGAGTACACATGACCTGGCCCTTATTTAAAATGTCCTGGATTTGGTCCACGAACGTTCGCCTTGGTCTTCCCCTTCCAACTTTCCAATTCACTCTTGACCCATAAATCCTTTTTATCAGTCAAGTTTCATTCATTCTCTCTACGTACCCAAACCATCTAAGTATACCTTTCTCAATTTTAGTTACTACATCTTCTTTTATACCACAACGTTCTATTATCGCGCTATTTCTTACTTTGTCACTCAGTTTCAATCGATTCATACTTCTCAACGCTCTTATCTCTACCGCATTTATTTCACCATACCCAAATTTCACAATAAGTGTTGGTACCAACACTCCTTTATGCACAGCCATTCTGGCCCTTTGAGACACCATCTGGCTATTCATAAAGGTATAAGTTATACTATGAACTATGTTGCTATAGCATCAAATAGAGTACATCGTACTTTGAAGTACCACAATTAAGTGTACACACGCGAAGTAAAACGTGTATATTGTAATTGTTATTTACCTTTAACTAATAATTTACAAAAATAGCTGTATTTGGTATTATAAACCTCACCTTCATGAAGTTTTCACTTTAAAAACACACACACCGTCTTTTTATAGCCATGGAGACGTATGGAAGAAATTTAGATCGACTGTAAACCCTATTTTACTGCAAACGAAAACTATAAGACTCTACACTAATACACTTATAGAAGTAGCTGATGATATGATTAAAAGGTAAGCTAATTGACAAATGTTTTATTGTAGCATTTTTTATTATCACAAATTTCTGAAAACACTCAATCGTTAAAAGATCTTAGTATTTCATACCAATTTTGAAAGAGTTATTGGCAATTTACTTTATACAAAATTTCTTTATAAAAGGGTATATCGATGGTCCCTACGTATATAATGTAAACTTTTATTTTCCGCGTAATGTTATACAAAAGTTTCTTGTTTTACATTAATTTTTATAAGGGATCCCTATTTTTTTTTTTTGAGAAAATAACATAGCCTATATTGTTAGTGAAAATACAACTTTCTAGTGATGATAAAATTTCTGAAATCGGTCCATTAGTTCTTGTGTGAAAACTTTACAAACATTTATAATATTAGTTTAGATAAACTTTGAATTAGAATTCCTCTTATAGTTAAATAATAATTTCGATATGTTTTTAAAGAATGAGATTAATAAGAAACGATAAGGACATGCTAGGAGGAAAGTTTGATGAAGAAATGAATTTGTGGGCATTAGAGTCCATTGGTGTGGTTGCTTTAGGAGGTCGTTTGCACTGCCTAGACCAGAATCTTCCAGAAGGCTCTCCGGCGAAAAAATTAATTCAACTGGTTCACGATATATTCTTGCTAGCCGATCAATTGGACTTCAAGCCCAGTTTATGGAGATATATCTCAACACCAACTTTTAAAAAAGCAATGAAATGCTACGAAGATCAGATGAAGTAAGTATATTATTTATCTAATTTTAATTAAAGATGGCCCCTTAGTTGGAATAATGGCCTATATTCCATTCGCTGGAAGAGCTCTTGAGTTATGTTTCTAATTTGTCTAAATCTGGAATATTGAAAGGGTTTGGTCTTCTGAATGAAGGAAACCCACAACAGGAGAGGGAGGATGCAGGGTACAAGGCGGATATATCCCCCTTCGTGAATTCTCAGTCGGACTCATCTAAGACTGTCGAGAGAAATGCACGAGTGATCCTCAGATGTCCCAATGACGGAAGAAAAGAGTATTGCTGCTTTTATTGGGTATCGTGAGCTCTTTCTTTTGACGAGTTCTCTTCCGACTCTAAGTCAGGTTGCGTGTAATGCAAGTTGTCTTTTTATTCGCTAAATTAGTGCGCTTCCACATGAGACTGTATAATTAAATACCATCAGGTGTGATGACAGTCAAACACTTATCTAGAAGAAATAAAACTACTAGGAGTTAATATACTTCTTTCCAGGTAAGCGCACTACCATCTTAGATGTTATCATCGTTTATTTATAGATAAAATCACAGTCAAAGAGTAACCTGGCAAAAAAGGCAATTTTCTAAACAAATATCCTGTTAAGATTAATATGCTTTATTGACATGTTATTGTTAAGAAATTATCGACTTTTCAGACCTGAAGATAAGTTATGGTAGCTCTAAGACATAAGGTAATTGTTGGTAAATGAAATATTTTGAGTACGTTAACTTTTACGTAGCAAACGTAAAATATCATTGCTTTGAATGTTCTGGTAAATATAGGCTTCACGTCATTGCAAACTTACAACTTGAAGCTTTTGACCTGTTAACAATTTCTAAACATCGGCTACACGAACTGCAAAGCATGACACATTGATACGTTCCGCTTAAGCTGAGCGTGCGAGCGAGAGGCTGGAAAAAGCGATAGAGAGGCGCGATCAGCCTAATTCCATTGTTTATTAAAACAATTTTTCAGCATTTTTTATGACGTTATCATGTAAAATTATTGTCCTTAAACCAACTTTATATTTGACTATTTTTTTATTTACAAAGATCCAGGGCAAGCGAATGAAAATAGTAATTATCTAATTATTACTCTCGTAATTTCACTTATATTTCGTATATATAATTCCAATAAGCGTAAATAATCTTTGTTTTAGTATAAGCAAGCATTTCGTCTCAGAAGCTATGAAAGAGCTCAAAAATAAAACGCAACCTTCAATGGAAGAAAAGGGTGTTTTAGAAAAACTACTGGAAATCGATGAAAAAGTTGCCGTAATAATGGCAAGCGATATGCTATTTGCTGGTGTTGATACGGTAAGTTACCAAACTTACTTAATATCAAAGGTGAAAATCAGTCAAAATCATACAAAATCAAAGTCATACAAAGTCAAAGTCAGACAGAATCAAATTCAGACAAATTATCCTTTATACAAGTATCCAGGTCTAACAAACTCTGTCAAATCGTCAAGCCTCTCTATTAATAATAAGTTAACTAGTAGTTAACATCACATAAATTTAGTGTGCAATTGGGCGGTCTTATCCTATTATTTTGTTATTTAAATACTATTCAACAGTAGAATACGCTGTAAGTGTAAGACTGCTTGGACTTATGTAAAAGTCCAGATATGATTGTAGAATCTTATTAAAGAAATGTATGCTCAGCTTGGCAAATAACTATTAAATCATTTGTAGCTTTAAAACAGTCTCACCAGATTATGTTTCTTCTATTAAAATTGTTTTTCACTTTTCCAATTTATACGAAATGTATATTATAATGAAGGTAAGTTAAATTCTATGATAAGAATTGTTATTTCTTTAAACTTTTTCTAACAAAAAGTCACGAGCTCTTGAATTATAAATAGAACGTAGATATTTTAACTAATTTTATTTATTACTAAGCCTTGTTTTAAATTTTCTTCTATCTATATATCCAGATATAAATTAGAAACGATTTTATAGATTTTAATAAAAATTGGAATATAGTGAAGTGATTGTTCCTAATAGTGAATAGTTTTTTTAAATTTATTGAACGCGGTAGTCAAATCAAATCAAATCAAAATATCTTTATTCAAGTAGGCATATTACAGCACTTTTCAATCGTCAAATAATATTTTTTNTGTGGTATTCTGAATTCAAATTTAAAACATTACGATCGAAAAAGATGGTAAAAAGTACCAGGTTTAAAACTGCATCAATAGTTTTGTTCAATCTAGCAATAATATTTCGGTAGGGGCCATCGAAACCTAAACTGTAAGGTGGGCCAATAGATGTGTCCAGAAGAGTATCCTAGGCCTAACAAATTCTGTCAAATCGTCAAGCTTCTCTATTAATAAAAAGTTAACTAGTAGTTAACATCACATAAATTTAGTGTGCAATTGGGCGGTCTTATCGCTAAATAGCTTGGATTTAAATCCAAGGATTTTTGTTATTTAAATACTATTCAACAGTAGAATACGCTGTAAGTGTAAGACTGCTTGAACTTATGTAAAAGTCCAGATATGATTGTAGAATCTAATTAAGGAAATGTATGCTCAGCTTGACAAATAACTATTAAATCATTTGTAGCTTTAAAACAGTCTCACCAGATTGTTTCTTCTATTAAAATTGTTTTTCACTTTTCCAATTTATACGAAATGTATATTATAATGAAAGTAAGTTATATTCTATGGTAAGAATTGTTATTTCTTTAAACTTTTTCTAGCATAAAGTCACGAGCTCTTGAATTATAAATAGAACGTAGATATTATAACTAATTTTATTTATTACTAAGCCTTGTTTTAAATTTTCTTCTATCTATATATCCAGATATAAATTAGAAACGATTTTATAGATTTTAATGAAAATTGGAATATAGTGAAGTGATTGTTCCTAATAGTGAATAGTTTTTTTAATTTGATTGAACGCGGTAATCATTTAGCTACTGGTTTAAATTGAATAATTGTTATAATTCTCGATAGTTCACATACAGAAGTAGGTTATGGAGAATATATGATTACGTTACAACCAATGAGAGCGGTTTATCAATAAAAAATGAATTAACTTTGAGAGCTTTCGTTGCTGTGCTGCGTAAACGATTAAATTTACGCAGAAATCATGTATGACGAAATTGTTAAGCTTAAAAAGTTCTTTAAAAAAGACCCGCAGAGTATATGTCTATCTTTTAAATTAGACTCACTGTCACGTCTTTTATGGACGTTAATTATTTTCTCTTATATTACGAAGGCGTTATTGCTGTAGTGTGCTCATATAATACATATAAAAAAGATAAGAAGCGACCTGTAATGTCCCACTGCTGAGCACAGGATTCCACTCTCATAGGAAAGAGAGTTTTTAGACCACCCGCTTTCACAGTTGGATATGACGACAATACATATATATAATAGCAAAAAAACGTTTTTCAACAGGCTGCGAATACAATGACATCAACATTATATTTACTGGCTAAGAATCCAGAAAAACAGAATAAACTGCGTGAAGAAATAATGTCGGATACTGAGAAAAGACCTTATCTTAAAGCGTGCATTAAGGAGTCCATGAGAATGTTGCCAGTTGTAGCTGGAAATATGAGGCAAACTTCCAAAGAATATAATCTCTTAGGCTACAGGATACCCAAAGATGTAAGTTAAACAATTTTCACGAGCTTTTAAACTAAAACTTATTCATTACTCGATGACTAAGACTCAATTTATATCTATCTTTTCATATATAATTCTTATATGTCTGTCAATGAAGCCCACCCAGACGGATGGACATATTTTGTTGAATTTTTTTGGGTGATTTTGGATGGATCCGAGAAAGGTTTAAATTTACTATTCGACCCTCACATTCTTACCCTCTCTGACTGTATCATCACTTTCTCATCAAATGAGATTTCCGTCAAGTCTCAACCACCTAAACCAATCTCTCAACAATAAACTGAGGTTCAATTATTCATTACTTTGGAATAACTTTCAAAATTTCCTCTAGCCTAGAAACTGGTATAATAAACAGCCAATGTAACGTATAAAAATATTATTTATAACATACCTCATAGAAAGCTGCCTCATTGGTGTAGTGGTTACCATGTTCGGCTACAGATATGAGGTCCTGGGTTCGAGTCCCGGTTCAGGCCAATTAAAAAAAACCATAAATACTTTTCTATTAAGATTTTCTCAATATTTGCCCGAAGTTGAGAAGTTGGCTGTGTGATTCACCCCCGTGCCTCGGAGAGCACGTTAATCCGTCGGTCCTGCGCCTGATCTCTCTCCGGTCGTGTTGGATTCCCGTCACATAAGACTCATGACAGTGAAGGAATAGAGACTGCACTTGTTTACTATGCCTGCCAATCCGCAGTGGAGTAGTGTGGGGGGTCAATGCCCTAAAAACCTTGCTATGATTGAAGAGGCCTATGCCCAGCAGTGGGACGTTAATGCTACTTATCTTACCTTTTTACCTCATAGAATTCAAATATACCGAGAGAATATGGCTTAATGTGCTCAATTTTTTCAGACATACGTGTCATTCGTACACCAGGCTTTGGCAATGATGGAAGAACACTTTCCCCAGCCGGAAAAGTTTATACCAGAAAGGTGGATAGTTGATAAAGATGACCCCATGTATTATGGGAATGCACATCCATTCGCCTGGAGTCCATTCGGGTTTGGTGTTCGCAGTTGTATAGGTATTTCTCTTCTGTTTATCTGTTTTTTTTTTAGAAAAGAAATCAATGGTTACGTTTCACCTTGTCTTAATTTAATCTCGTATATATATGTGCAGAAATGTTACTATCAATAAGCTAAAAGTTTCACTAGCCATTTCCAATCTCAGGACGTCTTCGCTGGCATAACGGTGCTACCTTAGATACGTGGCAAGGAAAATATAAACATTTTTAATTGAATGACAGGTTTTGGCCGTTACTGTCCATACCACCCTTCCAAAAATGATATGAAAGAGGATTAGAGGTAAATGGCGCCCCTTACTAGGCTAGCGCGTTTGATATCCTGCATCATCACTTACCATCAAGTGAAATTACAGTCACGTCCTAAACTGTCAGCAAACAAAACGCCGATTCGCCAAGAATTTCAGGAGCAGGCAGACTGGCAATGCATTTCCGATTGAATAGGCTAAACTTACAAATAAATCGTGTTTGAAACCTTAAATGTTCGCTAGTTATAAGATATTTCTGGGGTCCAGATGTCCGCTGACGTATTAAGCTCTAGCGCTCCGGATGAATCCAACTTAAAGTTTTAGTTGAGAGAGAGCAGGCGAGCAAGATTGCGCCTCAAGGCACCCTCATCCTACGTCGGATACGGAGAGGGAGTAGCGTCCAATATGACGGCCTTGCAGAAGGAGAGCACCGCTCTCCAAACAGTCCAAAAAAGGGCTCGCCCTCATAGGAAACTGCTCCAAGGGCGTCGCCTGCGTGACCGAGCCTCTGCTTGGAACAACGTTGTCATGTATTATAATTGGGCATTGGGGGGGGGGGGTTTGAGAACTGATCCTACCTGATAAAGTAGATCAGTTAACCACTTAAGGGGTTCCTATATTTAATTGCCTTCTCGAAATAATTTTTGAGAAACGTTTTGAAAAGTCTCTTTATCGTGGGGAGTTTTAAGTCCCTATGCAAATCGATGTTTTGGACGTACCAGAGGCATACCGTGGCCATCCTCATGAATCTAGTTTGGAGCGTCTGCAAGCAGGCGCTCCGTCACGTATTCAAAAACGACTCTGGCGTAACACATGATGGGGTGCATGCAAGTTTTGTAAAGTGTCACCTTGTCGTGAAGTGACATTTTACTCTTCTTGCACAAACGCTCTCTGCCACGAACTTCGCGTATGTACTTCCAACCTGACTCATCCCCAATCATAACGCTCACAATACTGGAGGGTGAGAGGTGTAACTGTATCGACCTCGTCACACCGAAACGATGTACAAAATACATTATAAAATACATATACATAGAGTCGCGTATCTGACATAGTTTAAAGGCAATGTTGACGTATAATAAAATATATATTTGGCCAAGTGTAATCGTCTAGCTAGTTAGAACCCCTAAATATGTTGTTTCCATAGCAATCCAAATCCTTTTAGAGCGTCAGAGGTAAAGAGATGGCGTGACATGACGTTCCCATTATTATATTCATATATAATATAATATCTGTAAAGCATAAGAAATATAATTTTCTGGAAAACATTAAGTATTTATCCAATGATGAATATAACCAATGCCGATGAAGTAAACTCCTATCATAGGCACTCCGGTACCTTCTATTATTATTTATGTTATTATTATTATTATTATTAGGGCACCGAAGTGGTCAACTGGCGCCACACCCGCCAGGCGACGATGAGTTCCGACTCGTGCTCTGAACCCCCTCCCCATAATAAGAGTATTCCTGTTTATAGTGCGCCTGCGGCGTATGATCNAGCGAGGGTTTTTAGAGCATAGACCCACCACGCTGCTCCACTGCGGATTGGCAGGTATAGTACACAAGTGCACTCTCTATTCCTTCACTCTCATAGTCCGATGTAACGGGAATCCGACACAACCGGAGAGAGATCAGGCGCAGGACCGACGGCTTAACGAGCTCTCCGAGGCACGGGGGTAGATCATACCGCCAACTTCCCAACTGTCTTCAAACAAACCGCCAATTCCCCAAGAATTTCAGGATCAGGCAAACTGGCACTGCGTTTCCGATTGAATTGGCTAAACCTATAAATAAATCATGTTTGAAACCTTAAATATTCGCTACTTATAAGATATTTCTACTATTAATAAATATAAAAAACCAGCCTTTACTCTCTTAACCAACCAAGCCTTACTCCTTGAGTTTGTTTAAATGAAATTTGGAACATAGATAGTCTACAACCTGAGAAAAAACATAGGTTACTGTTTAATGTGAAAACAGGGTTGTGAGGGATGTAAATATGGTGATTTTGAAGCGGCTGATACGTTATTAATTATTACTAACTTTGGAAAAGTTTGACCATGAATAGTGTAAAACAACAATATTTCCTTATCAATATTATAAATGTGAAAATAACTCAGTCTGTCGCGATGTCACGCTAAAACTACTCGGCTGGTTTAAATTAATTGTGGTACACCGATAGTACAAAGCCTTTTTTCGCTGGGTAATGCTGTATGGACTTACATCCGGAAGTAAACACTTATATCCGGGAGTGTGGGACTCGCTGGTCCTACCCTGATACTCACTAAAACGCAGCGGAACCCTCTTCATCTAGGTGTTGGGGTCCAGATGTCCGCTGACGTATTAAGCTTAGCGCTCCGGATGAATCCGACTTAAGGGTTTAGTTGAGAGAGAGCAGACGAGCAAAAATGCGCTTCAGGGCGCCCTCATCCTACGGGGAGAGGGAGTAGCGTCAGCCATAAGCACCCTTGTTTAGTGCCTCCTTCTGGTATATGACGGCCTTGCAGAAGGAGGTCAATGCTCTTCAAACAGTCCAAAAAAGGGCTCGCCCTCAAGGAAAACTGCTCTCTTGTGTGACCGAGCCTCTGCTTGGAACAACGTTACCATGTATTATCATTGGGCATTAGAGGGGGGGGGGGGGGTTTGAGAACTGATCAAATGCGTCCCCGGGAGCGTGGATGGAGTCTACGTCCGGGTGACATCAGAAATCGGGGACCTTGTCTCCACCGGCGGAGTCGGTGTGTAGCGTTTGTATTAGTATCGGATCCTACCTGATAAAGTAGATCAGTTAACCACTTAAGGGGTTCCTATAATATAATTAATGGCCCTCTCGAAATAATTTTTGGGAAACGTTTTGAAAAGTCTTTTTAGCGTGGGGAATTTTAAGTCCCTATGCAAATCGATGTTTTGGACGTACCAAGGGCATCCCGTGGCCATCCTCATGAACCCAGTTTAGAGCATCTGTTAAAACGACGCTGGCGTAACACATGATGGGGCGCATGCAAGTTTTTTAAAGTGTCACCTTGTCGCGAAGTGACATTTTACTCTTCTTGCACAAACGCTGCTCTGCCACGAACTTCGCGAATGTACTTCCAACCTGACTCATCCCCAATCATAACGCTCACAATGCTGGGGAGTGAGAGGTCACTCCCAATCAGCGATATGAATATGTGACTTTGGGGTGCCCAAGCCTGACAAATAAGAGCCTGAGAAAGGCAAATACTTCATTAAAGTATTTATACGTGTGTGTGTCTTATTTGTAAAATAATGTGCCTATATTCGTATGATTAAAAATGCTAGCCATAAACACTATGCCACGCAGACTAAGTCGCTTACTTTACTACATACATAACTTCACGCCTCATTCCCATAGAGGTAGGCAGAGACAACATCCTTCCACTTGCCACGATCCTTGCATATCTCCTTCGCTTCTTTTATTCTCATTAAACCTTTCATACAAGTTCGGCGGTTTAGAGTACTCTTGACTTGGCCCTAAATTAAAATCTCCTGGATTTGATCTTACTTTAATTTCTATTATATAAGTCTTTTAAAAAACAAAATACCCGACTGACTTTGTTTTGGGCTCTTCTCAGATCAGGGCGCAAAGGAACCCTCGTTTTAGATGTTAAGTCGTTCTTGAGTACCATCAGAGGTACATTAGAATTAGAGTGTGGAAAAGAAAAAAATATATTATTTGACGATTGAAAAGTGCTGTAATTTGCCTACTTGAATAAATATATTTAGAATTTATTTTTTTTAAGTTTGGTGTACAATAAAGAGTAAATAAAAAAACCAACTCCTCATAATATTTATTTTTATTTCCTTCTTAGTCTATTCAGTTTGTTAGTGAACCTTTAATAAATAAATAAAAAAATGTTTAGTCAGACAACCCTTCAATCCCTTTGGTTTCCAGATCCCTCGGCATAAAATAGTAATTATTTTTTCCGTTTGTTTATAACCAAGCCAGAGTGGTGTTGTAGTTAGTCCTTGCGTGAATAATTAATAAGGTGCCCTAGGCGGGTCTAACTTCTCTTTATGAATGTATGCGTTTAATTAATTCATTTCAAAGTTAAAAATTCTCGATTGAAATACAGAATTTCGCCCTGAGTTTTATTAAATTATTATCTAAATCTTACCACACGTCGCTATATACATCGCTAATATACTAGTGGCCCGTCCCGGCTTCGCACGGGTAGACATAAATAAGTACAGATTTTTAAGTTATAAGCGTGATAATTAAAATGACCATGAATTGACAAATATTATGAAAAAGTGTGATTCCTAATACTAAAACTAAGTAGCTCTAAAAAGAACTTTTTAAGTGAAGCAAAAAAATGTGTAAAAAACTTCGAAATATTCAATGTCGCTGGCGTCCACTGCGCAAGGAGCCGACCGGCTACCTAGTTCATAATGGTACACCCCTTTTCCCGCACTGCCCCTCTTTCGCCGAGTTAGTTACTCGATGCGCTGCGTGGCGGCCGCCGCCAGCATGTATTTTTATTTTAATTTCATGATATCTTTTGAATGGAATATCCGATTTCAATAATTCAAAAAGTAATCATCAGGTATTGAGACAGTCTTGTATAATAAATTATTTATTTGGATAAAAATATATAAATAGTATGGAAAACACGGTCTGATTTTGATCGGTATTTCTATTGATTTGTTAAATGTAAAAAAGTAGTTATAGTAACGTAACTACAATAGTTAGACATATGGTCTCGAGAAGTTTTTTGTAGATGTTGATATATTCTAAAACATTGTAAAACATTTTTTGGTTCTATCATCAATAGTTTCTCTAGCGCACGCGATGACAGATTTTTTGTGATCAATTTTTTCACTCTTTGGGTTACATTAGTGCATACGAGTATTTATTTGGTATCCTTATTTTTTCGAGAAAGTAATACAGCCTATGTGGCTCAGTTAAAATGCTAATCTCAGTCTAATGGTGAAAAATGTTTTCAAGACGCCTGCAATTTTCCTGGATCTTTATCTCCCACGGGACAATGTTTAATAAAATATCTAAGACGAGTACACTCACCTACTTGATTGTTTTATCCAATCTATCATTGTGATTTTCCGTAAAGGACGACATCGTGCGGAAACCTGCGTGTCCTATAACCATTTCTTGGGTATTTGTGGACAAAAACCTTCTTTCCTATGAGGGAAGGGGCCTGTCCCCAGCCGTGGGACGTATAATAAGTTGCCACTTACATTTTTGTACCTTGAATATATTTCCAGGTCGTCGTATTGCTGAGTTGGAATTGGAAACATTTCTAGCCAAGGTCATTGAAAATTTCCATGTGGACTGGTTCGGTCCTCCATTAAAGACACGACCAAGTTCATTGAACTATACCTCAGGACCCTACAACTTCACCTTTAAAGACGTGTAATATTAAATAAATTAAAATATTGATTAGTTTGATGAAACCACGATGGAAGTGAAGCTTTTTTTGAAATTCACCTGAATAAGTGAGAATATAAATGTGACATGGTCAACTGGTGCCAGCCACCATGCTGGTCTTAGATTGGACTGGAAGAAAAAAATTCGGCGATGCAAAAATACTTTCACTTTTAAATCGTTTTACAATATTATTTTTGTACATATTTAACGATTAAATTAATATACATTGCCAATTGTTTGTTTTATTACATTTAATTCAAACAACTAGAGATAAATCCCAGTTCTCATCAGTCACTGGTTGCAGCTCATAATAATCCTGCTCATAAAACACCAGCGTGAAGAAATGGACTTTTTTATCCCTCACGATAATACATAATACGATACTCCCTCATATACATAATACGATAGTTCTGTCTCAACTCGGGCAATCAGAAATATAAGTACCTCTTTCTTTTTGAATCATAATGTGTATTATCTATTATCTATTCTATAATAAATCAGTTACAAAGTGCCCTCTACTAACGGTACGTGTGTCGCGTCGAAGGTCGTCAAGTTTTTTTGTGGTATTTTATAAACTGTGAGTGTTTATAAGTGATTATTTGTGTTTTTGATTATATAAGTGATGTGAATAACAATGAAAAGCCTTGAGGTAAGTTTTAATTTTTAAGATATGAGCCTTTAAATACAAGACGGCCTTTTTCCCTACTTCGCAGTTTAGCGCATTATGAGGCTACACCAGTCTTAATTTAATAAAGTAAAGATAACAAAGTATAGCTTAACTATTTGTAAACATAAAAATCATAACATGTAGTAGTCTTTCATGAACATTTAAATCCCGAGAACCACTTTAGCGTCATATGACCCGCGGGACAATCGACGCAAAAACGTCCGTGCGGGGCGGGGCAGGTGACAGATATTTCCGTGAAAAAGCGGAAAATTATGTACAAAGAGGTAGATAGAGTAAATGACAACATAATGTTCCCAGATAGGCGTAAATCTTCCAACTCAGAGATTAATAACATGGCCCCACACACACATACCGTATAATTAGTAAAATATACATATATACATACATAGCTCCTCATTCCTATATGGGTAGGCAGAGTCCACGTCCTTCCACTTGCCCCGATCTTTGATTATCTCCTTCGCTTGTTTCATTTTCATTAAACCTTTCATGCAAGTTCGTCGGTTTACTCTTGACCTGTCCAGGAACGTTCGCCTTGATCTTCCACTTCCAACTTTCGAACTATCGACTTCCGCATAATTTCGGAAATATGTAGGATTTTTTCTAACTGACAGTTAATCGCTTGACTGTGATCACACTTTAGGCGCATGAGGGTAAAATTTTCACAGAGTTTTGTCATTTGAGATTGCAATAAGTTATTTGTATCAATTTAAGACATTTAATATTTTAATAATAATTAAATTCTTAACATATCTTCCTTTTTCCCTCGTCTAAGTCTCGGAAATCTAAAGTTTTAGATTTGTATAAATACAAACAAGACTTAAAATTTCTTGCCAAAGAAGTTTCATTTCTGATATATGTAAAGTACGCACGCACTTTTATTAATATCATGAATCTTTCTTTATTTTACACAATTTTTTGTATTTCCTATGGGTATACCAATTGTTGACTATAAAATTTGGAAGGCATTATATTTTGCCAACTATAGGGATAGAACGTCTTTATTGAATATGTCAATTGCAGTGAATGAACGTTTTTTTGGAACGTAACATCACGCCCGTCGTATTATCCACTTGGGGTTTTTCTCAACTTTGTTGAGGAGTATGGGCGTTGAGGCTTAGCCTCATTGCCCGGGCATCAGTAACCCGTCGTATTACAAAACGATTTGTGTAAAAAATCAGCCGCACTGAGAGCGACATTGAAAATTGGCGTTGCAGCGAAAGGGTTTAAAACCCTCTATCCTTTGAATGAAAATGACCTATGCCCAGACTGAACTTAGCTTACTTTGGTGCTTGTTTAAGACTGCTAAACTGGTATTTCGCTTATTTTCATAGTATTGTGTGTTACGGCATACTGTTATTGCGTAAGGCGGCGGACATTGAAACTATCTTTATATTGCTCAAAAGAGCAATACGTGCCATATATCAATTGGGATGTCGCATTTCCTTGAGTGAAAAGTTTAAAGAAATATCACTTCTCACAGTACCGTCGCAATATATATTGATTATTCAATATATATTGCGACGGTACTGTTTTAATACTAGAAATAAAAAGAAACTTGGAATGCCATATTTTAGAGTGAAGAAGGTTCAGAAATCATTTGCCGGGTTGAGCATACGCATTTTTAATAAGATACCCAAATCACTTCTGTATCTGCCTCCACATAGATTTTAGATATATTTTAAAAACGTCCTATTACAAAAGCATATTATAATATTGAAGATTATTTAAATGACAAAGATGTTTGGACTTGATTTCAGTGGCAAATGAAAGCCAAACACATTGTAAAATACAAAAACTATGTTTAAAGGAGTAACCGTAGAGTTTCTTGCCGGTTTCTTCTCAGCGGAATTAACTTTCAGAACCAGTGGTTACCAGCGGACAGATTATTGACGATACAAAAGAGCTTTCGAGCCTACTTGAATAAAGAATATTTTGATGTTGTTACGTTACTTTAGAGATACATATCAAAATATGGATATTATATCCATAACAAACTTATCATTTGACAAACAATATATATACATTAACACAATATCAACGGCGTAAAAGCCGTATGATTATTTATATTTAATCTGAGATATCATATTTTGAAGAGACTATGTAAATAATATGAATTGTTGATATACATATAACGTGTTTCGAACTTGTCATATATATTTTAGTGTAGGCACTACATATTAGTAGGAAACCGGCTTTAAAAGTGCGTGTTTTGGAAGGTTAAATAGATTTATTTCATCGCAGTATTTGTCTATCGAGTGATTCGTGTGTAGTGTGATTTATTTTAAAGATGCAAGTGGTTCAAAAATCAACACGTAATGCGATACCGGTGTACACCCAATTTACAAGGTAAGAAGGATGTTTTCTTTATTAATTTATTGTGGTAAGAGTAGGTAAATCAATCTCTGGCTGGGCAAACAAAGGAAAACTCAGCGTAATATTTTATGGGTAGTTCTTATAGGAAAAAATATATATTATATATATTAAAGAAATATTTGTTAGAGTTCCAGTTGGTATGCCAAACTCAATTCGTATATAAAACTATATTCATATCAAGTTGTCATTCAAAGTTTTATTACATTTAAACGAAATTTAAATAAGCGAATAAAAATGTAGTTCAATAACGATATAGGCATATTATGTATTAAAAGAAGGAATTGAAAAATAACAGGATACTGCAAAAAAACAATCAATATTTCACCTTAACTTATTATGGTTGTTAAGTTAATTAAGTCTATGTCGCTGGAGCAGTGGTGCAAGTACTCGGTATACTATTGCATTTTTTAATTTGTCTGAGTCTGTGCTAATGGGCTTCGGCCGTGGCTAGTTACCACCCTACCAGCAAACACGTACCGCCAAGCTAGAGATTGTTTGAGCCAGTACGATGCAGTGTAGATACCATCTTAAACTGTACCATTTCTTATCATCAGGTGTCATCTCAGTTAAGCACTAACCTGTCAAAAATAAATAACAAGAAGTAAATTACCTATTTGAACTAAAGCTTGATTTTGTGACTGTTATGATACTAAATACCTTCTCGGCACAAAAGCAAAACTTTTCATTACATATAAGGTAAGTAGCAGTCTATAAACGTCCTCTACTGGGCACAGGCCTCCTCACTCATAGGAGAAAAGCTTTCAAGACCCACCACGCTGCTCCACTGCGGATTGGCGGGCATAGTACACAAGTGCACTCTCTATTTCTTCACTCTCATAGTCCAATCTCTTATGAGAAATAGTCTCGAGTATGCGAACCATTTGGAACCATTTCTATAAAACCTACAGCGATAGAATTGCGTGCAACGTAGCTTTACCAGGTTTCTGGATTTTCTGGACAAAAACTGTCCCTACCTGTGAGCCCCTTCGTAAGCTCACTCTTGCGAAGACTTGCCGGTTCAGGATAAATGAAAATGCCACCAGATTCTTCACTCCAACGCTCCGCCGCCCACTTGTCACCAACTAACTGTTATTTGCAGAAAACCCGGAAACAGGAACAGGAATACGGTTTGCCGAAAGTGGCTATCTAATGTAGGTTTTTTACGACTGACAAACGTGCACTATTGTGACAAGCAAGCGACGGGTGTTATCGATTTATTGGCTAAAATATGATTCCTATGATTGGCGTTTTATTTATTACCAATCACAGGGGCTACATTAATTACAAAAATGATTCTATTTTTAGAGATGACAAATAGTGTATACGCTATAGTTACAAACATTATACATACTTATAAATATCAGACTCTAAGTAACAACAAAATATATTATACAACGAACGATGTTTAACAATATCATTTAACAATTTTAGTTTAATAAAAAGGGGAAAATAAATTCACAATAAAAAGGGAAAAAGTCGCGAACACTAAGTTACAACAAAATATATTATACAACGAACGACGTTTAACAATATCATTTAACAATTTTAGTTTAATAAAAAGGGGAAAATAAATTTACAATAAAAAGGGAAAAAGTCGCGAACACTACCATTCAGACAATCATTATAGACTTAGTTCGTTAGAATCACGGCGTAAAATTTATGATGTAAAAACACTTTATAAGATTTTACATAGCCAAATTAATTGTTCAGGTATTAATGAGAAAATTAATATTAATATACAAAAATCTTTCTCAAGGAACCATGTAAATATATTTAAATTACTCTAGGACCAATGTTGGAAGATATGCTCCTTTGAACAGACTCATGGAAACAAACAACATAGTCTCACTTAAGGGTGATATTGACATTCTCGGTTGTGACAATTATTTAAAATTTATCAAAATTATTACGCACATTCTCCGTATTTCGATTTAGTTTGAGTAGTTACATTTATTTTTGGTTATCAGTATTTTATTTTATTTGTATGTTCTTATTTCTCTCTTTCAATTTGTTTACATCACACTTAATTTCATTTCATTTTATACTAGCAGACCCGACAGACTTCGTTCTGTCAAAAAGATTTGGAATGTGGCAGAATTCAGTTTTACGAATAATTTTCGAAATGAAATTACAGCAGTACTAAATATCTATAGCTCTTCCATTTTGTGACTATTTCATTTGGCCGGGTTGTGACGATTCAAATGAATTTGAACTTTGTGCAGCGGCAATAAAGTGCAAATTAACTCTTTAACGTTAGAAACACACCTCATTGCTTAGACAACAGTGAGTACTTGTAATTTATTATGAACTTTATAAATAGCAATAAAGGTCAAATCGACTATACATTTTAGTTACAATAAGTTTGTATGGGATCTAATTATCCGAACTCTTCTCGCCGTAAAACCATCCTTTGACTTAAACGAACATTTAAAAGAAATAATTGGCAAAATTGCTCCAGTCGTTGCTGAGTTAAGCGCTTACAAACGCATTTTGCGATTCATTTTTATATAATAGATTCAATAGCGCTGTATACATCTGTAATGGCGAGTCATACTGTACGAATCTTAATTTAAAATTTATAAGAATGTGTAGTGATAAGTCGATGGTGAATCTTTCTCTAAATAAATAAAACTTCAGGTAAATATTGAGAAAATCTTAATAGAAAATTCAATATCGATTGTTGAATTCGCCCGAACCCGGACAATAACCCAGGACCTCATATCTGTAACTAAACAAACTAACCACTAGAACAATGAGGCAGTTTCATTACATACTCGTATATTAGCATTTATTTTCGTCTATGATAAACAAAATCAAAATTTTACACTATACAAATAAAAGAAAATTTTATGCTGTTACATAAATATAATTTTGACCTTGGATTTAATTTTATATTTATATTTGATATTATTATATGTTATCTCCATTAATTATCATCGATATATTTATCAAGTTTACCATATCTTTTCCTATTTCAACAGGCTAATAACAACAAGTCATGCAATAAAAAACGAGACGGCGTACTTAAAATCATGGCGAGAAATACCAGGTCCATCTTCTCTACCTATAATTGGACAATTGCATCATTTTTTACCAGGAGGTATAAATCTTTTTACATTAACCACCAACCTATTAACATGCCACAGCTGGACACAGGATTTCTCTTATAGGAAAGAGGGTTTTCAAAGCATTGATCCACCAGATTTACAGGTTAATTTTGCCGGATGCTTTGGAAAAACTTCAAGATTTCTTTGTCTTTTTTTTATTGCTAACAGATTAGCGCTTGACTGTGATCTCGCCTGATGGTAAGTGATGATACAGTCTAAGATGGAAGCGCGCTAATCTTTTAAGAGGCGATATACCCCTTACGGTTTCTACACAGCATCGTACCGTAACACAAATCTCTTTGTTTGGCGGTACGTTTTTGCTGGTAGGGTGGTAACTAGCCACGGCCGAAGCCTTCCACCAGTCCAGACTCAGGCAAATTATAAAATACAATTTCCTAAATTCGTCCTACCGGGGATCGAACCCGGGACCTCCGCTAGCAAAGCGAATACTCGCACCACTGCTCCAGCGAGGCCGTCTTTTGTCTAGTTAAGTGGCTGTTGACCTTTTTTAGATCCGTTACCCTTATAAACTAACTAGGACCACTGATTTTACCCCTCGCCCCAACGAAGAACTCTAACAATACACGTTAATACAAATACGTAGATTTTATTAAACACTAGTAACGCCTCGTGGTTTCACCCGCGTAGATACCGATCTCGTCGCAGTGGAAAGTCTACTAAATCTGACTACAGATTTATTTTTGTTAAGAAAACTTTTATTTCAGTTACCTTTCCTTTCGTAAAATCATTTAAGTAGAATGTCCTACTTAAGCAAATTAAAACATACTGTACACGTATTGAAAGATTATTTTTAATCGGTCCACTAATTTTTAGCTTAAAAAATAAATACAAAAATTTAAATGCAAAACTTTCGTCTATAATATTAGAGAAGAGATTTATTTGTAATACTTTATTGTCTCAGAACTTTCCTATACACAACATTTGACATTCTGAAGTTCGAGCCGGGAGACATTATTTTCTTTAGATTAATATTTTTAATAACGTTAAATGTTTTGAATAGAATGCCCATTGTTATAATTTAAAAAGAATTTTACAGGTATAGAGACGATAAATTAAATATCATTTAAGAGGATAAGGATTAATACAGAGGTATGAATAATATGGTTAGATTATTGTCGCCACTTTTATTACCGTTTAAAATGCAAGAAAGTAGTTATAGTGGCATAACTGCAGTAATTCGTCATATGGTTTGTCGGACTGTTTTGTAGATATGAATACGTTCTATAATATTGTAGAACATTTTTTTGTTCTATCATGAACAGTTTCCACAGATCACGCGATAACAGATTTTTCGTTTCACACTTTGGGTTATATTAATGCACTTTTCTTAGGGATCCTTATTTTATTTTAGAAAGTAATATAGTATATGTCGCTCAGTGAAATTGCAGCTTTTTAATAGTGAGAAAATTTTTGAAATTAGTCGAGTAGTTTTTGTATGAAATCATTACAAGCATACATACATAGCAAAACACAAATGTTTCCTCTTTATTATATTAGTTTAGATATAAACAATTACACATGTAAAATTGAGATATTTTTAAACTAAACTACATTTATACACTAGGTTTAACTCAATAAATATAAAATAAGTTGGAGTAATTTCACAATCGTCAGTTAAAATTTTAATTAAGTTTTAGCCCGCGAGGGTAATTCATTATATTATGTCATTGTTAGTCGTCTAAAGTGTATCTTACTTGGGTAAATGTGACTCCATTTTAAAAGACAGTCGTCTTGGTGAAGCAAATTCATGGGAGAAATGGAGAATGAAGCGAAGATGAAAGTGTGAATTAAGCCACTATCAGAATTGGATTCATCCGGAGCTTCAGGGTGGAATACGTAAGAAAACCCATGATGTTCCCCAATCTTAAATAAAGAGGGTTCCGTGGGTTTTAGTGGATATTGCGAGGCTCACCCCCGGGTCGGGATATTTGCGTAATTTTTTGTATTGATTATAGTTCGAGTACTAACTTCTCTAACAGATATCCTAATCTCGATTCCCGTTAAAAAACCCCTAAAAAGAATATTCCAATTTGTCTGAATCTGGACTAATGGGAGCCTTCGGCCTTAATCAATTCCCACTCTACGAGCAAAGTCGTGCCACCAAGCATAATCGGTAAATGAGCTCGTACCAGACTTAGACTGTATCACCATATATTATCAGACGAGACAGTCAAACGCTAATCTATCGGCAATAATAAAATTATCTATATGAAAATAGTGCCTGTTATTATATGTACTAAAGAAAACTATAAGTACCTTGTGTACAAGTGACATTGTCAAGGGTAATTAAGTGATATTTGATATTGCAGAATCACCGTGATATTTATGTTATTACGTATAACGTTATCATACATATCAGTGTGTATATGTGACGAAAATACGTTTGTATCGCTAAAGATATATTAGTTACTGTACTTTTGTAGTTATGATTTGTTTTTAAACACCATGTTTTAATAGCTATATGGTTAAAGAAACGATTACCTAGGTTGACAAATGTTAATGACACCTTTGATGATGGGACGGAAATAAACGATCCTGTTTTAAAAACAAATATATTTTTAAGTTGTTTTACTATTATTTACGATCTTGTTAGTGCAGCTAAATGAAACGATAGTGTCATTAAAAATCATAAATTTACAACTTTACTTAAAAAACCAGCAATGAATAAATGAAAATAACAGCAATTTACAAAAAACATGAAATCAACATCAGCTGGTATGCGAACATCATGAAGCGAAAGGACTGCAGCTTGAAAAAGCTGATAATAAAGAATGAATAAATTACTCTTCGATTGTTAATTCTACGCAAATGATCAAATAATACCTACATTATCCGCTAATGAGCTACAAGAGATGGTAAATATTATGAATGAAGCTTTGAAAAGGAAAGGAATGAAAATTAATGTAAACAAAATGAAAGTTATACTTTTTGAAAGAGATGAATAGAAAATAAATATAAAAGAAGATTTAGTGACTAAAATTGAGAAAGGTATGCTTAAATAGTTTGGGCACGTAGAGAAAATGAATGAAAGGAGACTGACAAAAAGGATTTATGAGTCAAGAGTGAATAGTAAAGTTGGAAGGGGAAGACCAAGCGAACATTCTTGGACCAAATCCAGCACATTTTAAACAAGGGCCAGGTCAAGAGTACTCTAAACCGACGAACTTGTATGAAAGGTTTAATGAGAATGGAAGAAGCGAAGGTGATATGAAAGGATCGTGGCAAGTGGAAGGATGTGGTCTCTGCCTACCCCTATGGGAATGAGGCGTGATGCTATGTATATATGTATGTCTGTATAACATGGATGGAAAAAGATCTCAAGGCCGTTCAGCACGATGAACTGACGAGCTGCGCAAGAATATGCAAACAACTAGCTAAGATGGTCACCAATGTTGGACGTACCAGAAGTATGGACCCTTTCGCTATTAGGATGTTAACAGGACCACGATTTTCAGGCATGAAGAAGAGTCGTTCGACGTAGCGTTATTGTACTTAGAATGTCATCTTGACTAGCGAAGCAGGAATCGTTAAACCGCTGAATACACAAAACATCGACGATAGAAATTATAAACGTAGTATCGCAAAAATCCAATTTGTTCACGACAACAGAAAAAAAATCATAAAAAAGATAATTTCCTTATTTAACAAAGTGGAGTTATCGTTTTTAGATACTGTATTCATATTTTGTTACTAGGTAAAATCACTTTTGTGGCGTTATGCTAAAGTTTTATTAAAAATATATTAAGTGGATTACTACGTTTACGCTAAAGTCAATATTAAATAAATAAAATTCCCGTGGCGTTTTCGCCAATGCCCATCGGAACTAGTGAAACTTTTTCTAGGTCGCTTTTTATTAAATTTTGTTTTTTTTTGGTGATTTTTTTTACTTTGGCCTAGAATAGGAATAGGAGGTGAATATATAATTCAATATCACTTCAATTCAAATAAAATTTTTAACGTAATAACGTAACAAAGTCGTATGCTGCACGCACTGCAAAGTATGATTCATCATGTTTCGCCTGAGCCGAGCAAAAGCAAAAGCGCGGAACAAGAGGTAGAGAGACGCGATCGGCCTAATGTTTAATTATGACATTATCTAGATAAATTTTCGTCCGTAAACCGCCTTTACAAACTTCCATATTTCATAATGCTAGTTTTTATGGTAACCTACAAGTATTAAAAGTTATATAATATTAATAAGCATCAAATAGATGACGCCACACTTTACGTCCCATATTTAAATGTATGCATATATCCTTATGAAATGACAATGTCAACTATATTGCCATTTAATATAAACTCTCTTTCAGGCGAACTTTCTGATAATAGCGAACCCTTGGCATCAATATTATACAAAAAATATGGCCCCATTGCCAAACTTGATGGAGCATTTGGCTCGAAGCCTATAATTTTTACATTTGATTCCGAAGTAGCATCCCAGGTAAGTTGTAAAAAATGCATACAACAAGACAGCGGTAGGAGGATATGTTTATTAAAATAAATCAACGAAAATCACCGTTTCATTAAACTATTACTTCCTTCCAATTTTCTACAGAATTCAAGTCCCAAAGCTAAAGTACATACATACACTTACACACATATACACAATAATTGCATCATCAGATATTTAGTTTTTGATTTTCATTTATCTTTTACTGTCTCATGAGTATAGCAGTCAGAATTTCGACTACAGACATGAAGTCCTTAACATTAATAACTTACATGAACTTCGTACATAGTAAATTAATAGCTTACTCGTTCTGGAAGACTGCAGTAGGAACATTAGTCTGTAAAGTTACTCGAAAGCGTTTCAATTCGTAATTACAAGCGCTAATTTTTGGTAGAAATTGGCCGTCAGACTAAATGAATATAAGACAAGATTAGAAGATACATTAATTTGTATATTTTTATTTCAGCAAGTAATTCAATGTCAACTGAATAATAGAATATCCCTTTTTGTCTCGCTCATACTTTTGCAAACATGCCACTTTGATATTCTATAAATAAGATCAAAAATAGTTTGTTTCATACGAATTGCTCTAATTTTAATTAAAATATAGTAAACTAATATGATATTGTAATGATGATGGTAACAAAAAAAAATACCCGACTGAGTTTGTTGTGGGTTCTTCTCGGACCAGGGCGCGAAGGAACCCTCGTAACTTTAGATTTTAAGCCGTTTTTGAGTATCCTCATCAGACGTACATTAGAATTAGAGTGTGGAAAAGAAAAGAAAAAAATATATTTGACGATTCAAAAGTGCTGTAATATGCCTACTTGAATAAAGATATTTTGATTTGATTTGATTTGATACACACATGCACGCACACACATACATACACACACACAACCACTAATATTAATTTTATACCTTATACTATCTATCTACCTTATGTTTTAGTTTTAAATTAAGTTTTCATTTTTAATTTTCCCTTAAATAACTAGATTATGTGTAGAATAAATTGTAAACTTGGGAATACACTGACCCCTAAGTCACGGGCTTACCTAGTTTAGGGGTCCAGGGTATTTTAATTCTGTATCATTATTTTTATGCCCAAGTAAATAAAGTTATTATTATTATACCGACACAAAGGTGTGACCTCTTAGTAAGCGTAAAAAAACATAAAAGTTAGCATAAAAACTTAAAAATCTGATATCTGGTGTGCTACAAGGTAAAGTTTCACGCTTGATGTAATTTAGACATCAAACCGCTCTTCTGAATAGTTTTATGTTGTAGATCCGACATTCTCACTAAGGTCCATGTAACACGTTTACTCTTGTGGTAATTAAAAAAACACTTGACATTTTCAGGTGCTTCGGAGTGAAAACTGGCTACCAGTCCGTCCTGGCTTCGAATCATTAGACTACTATAGAAAACATTACATGAAAAATAAGGACACAGGAGCAGCACTTGGCTTACTGACCGAGTAATGTGTTACTGTTAACATTATTTTGTTTTATTTCATTTGATGCCCTCGCTGGAGTAATTGCAAGAACTCGATTCGATAGCAACAGTCCTTGTTCAAATTCTATCAGGAATTGGGAAAAAAGTATTTTCTAATTTGTCCTTTTTTATAAAGCTGGAGAATACCTTTACGCACCCCGTTCCGACAAAATCTAATCGAAAGTATGGGACTTACTGTCAGTAAACCAGAATACTAACTAAAACCCAGTGATGATCTCCCCATCCATCAGTAGAGTACCAGATGATTGGTAGACGCAATTTACTGGTGGAAGGTTTAACTCGTAGCCAGCTACAATCCAGCAAATAAGTATGACGTCACGTAGGACCCTAACAGATAAATTATCTCCTACCAAGTTAACGCACTACATAAATTATAACGTCATTTACCACCACGTGAGACCACAGTCAAGTACTATCCTGTAAGCAGTAAAAAAACAAGATTCTTGAACTGCCATCTAAACTTATGATTTAATAAAATCTCTAGCCTCCAAAGTCACATGAAAATTAATTACAAATTTGCACATTCATGAACATTGTCCAAATGGAATTATTAAAAAGTAGTTAATAATGAACAAAACTCTTTACAGCCAAGGTGAGCTCTGGAAGAAATTTCGTTCAACAGTCAATCCGATAATGTTACAATCAAAAATATTAAAGCTGTATAAGACAAGCCTGACAGAAGTAGCAGAAGATATGATTAAAAGGTAATTGTTACTACATATTACCTTTTAAAAAGTGTAGCCACATGAATTGTGTAACAAATACCCACTGAAATAATAAATAAACTCTGAAAATACTTCTATTTATTAAATTTATATAGTGAAAACCTCAGAACCACTTTCAAAAAATATACAGAAAATGACGAACATTACAGTAATTTAAATTAAAAACTATGAAAAAATACTCTAAAAAAGAACAATACTAAAATCAAAATCGATTTAGAAAAAAAAATTAAATTAAATAATAAGGTACTAACAATTGCACATAAGGTGTATTTTTTAAACCAGTGGCGTAACTAAAACATCTGGGCCCCGTAACAAACTTTTAATGGGGCCTATGGCAAATCTTTTGATGGGGCCCTACCACAACAATCGTCACGTACATATTTTTAATTTAATAAAACCACTTAAGTAGTTATCCAACACTAATAACAATTTTATTTTCAAGAGCATGAGTTTATAAGTTTACATTAATTCACATTCACCAGCCTACGTCCCACTGCTGGGCAAAGGCCTCTTTTCTTAGGCGAGAGGGAATGAGCTATAGTCCCCACGCAAGTCTTCATCAAGAGACTTCACATTCATCTTCCATTCGCTAGCCTTTCGATGAAGATCAATTTAATTTCAATGTTAATAATAGAGGATTAATTATTACGTAATTAAAACTAACTGCCTCATTGGTCTAGTGGTTAGCATGTTCGACTACAGACATGAGGTCCTGGGTTCGAGTCCCGGGTCGGGCCACTTAAAAAATCAACATTGAGTTTTCTATTTAAGAATTTTCTGAATATTTACTCGAAATTGGGAAGTTGGCGGTGTGATCCACCCCCGTGCCTCGGAGAGCACGTTAAGCCGTCGGTCCTGTGCCTGATCTCTCTCCGGTCCATCTGACTATGAGAGTGAAGGAATAGATAGTGCACTTGTGTATTATACCTGCCAATCCGCACTGGAGCAGCGTGGTGGTCCTATGCTCTAAAAACCCTCGCTCTTCGGAGTGAGGAGGCCTGTGCCCAGTAGTGAAACGTTAATGGGCTGCTACTTACTTACTTACTTTAATCAAAACTTAAAGTTTGGGTCATAGAATGTTCAACAGGCAGAATAGCCAAGTCACATAACCTGTCTTGTCCCATGTGCTTCGAGTACCTCTTGGGCAGGGGCCCTTTTGGGCAAGGGCCCGTGGTACTTTGCCAGCCCTGCCACCCTGTAGTTATGCCACCGCTTTAAACGTAATATTTTATTACATTATGCAACAGCGAATAGGCTAGAGGAATGAAGAGAGGTTATGATTAAGTTTAAGAAGTTATTTATTGTTTCAGAATGAGACTACTTCGTAATGAAAGTAAGATGATTGAAAGAAATTTTGACATTGAAATGAACTTATGGGCCCTTGAGTCTATAGGTGTGGTAGCATTGGGTGGTCGCGTCAACTGTCTTGATCTCAACTTGCCTGAAGATTCACCTGCAAGAAAATTGATAAAGGTGGTACACGATATCTTTAAAATAGGCCTCGAGTTAGATCTGAAGCCAAGTTTTTGGAGATACATATCTACTCCAATGTTCAAGAAAGCTATACAAACATATGAAGATCAAATAACGTATGATGTTTTTTTTATATTTTATATACAGCTATAAATCACTATTATTACGTGTAAAATTGTCTTATCATAAGTAATGCCCATTCTCTATTTTGATTAATAAATTAAAAGTAGTTTTTATAGTATCAAAGTTATATCTATTAAAAAAAGACTCAAATGTTCTATTTTTTCTCTCTAAGAATTTAAAATATACGTGTGTACATCAATAAAACGTAGTAAGTAAATAAACGGTAGAAATCACATGATCTAGAGCTCAAGAATAGCTTGATGTCTGTCTTAAAAAGTTGGAGAGATATACCATTAAAATTTTAAATACATTGTTAACTTAATAAAAATAAATAAGATGACATTCATAACTAAAATTACAAAACACAGCATAGCACTTTGATATTATGGTAATTTATGAAAATATATGATGTATTGCTATATATTATATAATAACTTTAATTACAGGTTAAGCAAATACTTCATAGATAAAGCAACTGAACAATTCAAAAATAAAGATAGTGCATCTAACGAAGAAAAAGGTATACTGGAAAAACTGCTTGAAATTAACGAAGACGTAGCTGTGATCATGGCCAGTGACATGCTATTTGCTGGAATTGATACGGTAAAATTGACTAATATAACTTTAAAATATTTTTGATATTAACTGTCCAAGATCGGTCACTAATGAGACGTTATTTCAGGCCGCAAATACAATGATTGCAACGCTATATCTGCTAGCTGTTAACCCTGAAAAGCAAGAAAAACTACGATCAGAAATTTACTCACAAGAAGATAAGCAGCCATATCTTAAGGCTTGCTTAAAAGAATCAATGAGAATGATGCCGATAGTCATGGGTAATTTAAGACAAACCACCAAAGAATATAACATATTGGGCTACAAAATTCCAAAAGATGTAAGTGATGTGTTGAAATAGTTCATTATATGTATATTCATCATTTGCGGTGAAACCAGCTAAGCAGTAACAGATACACTTCAAATCCTGAAGTTCAATAGTACAAGCTCAATCTTTCAGGCATCCCTAAACGTCTTCCGACACCCAAAGTAGTAGCTAGAGTATAGGTTTCACGTTATAGAGGCGACAGTCGTACAATTGTCCATAAAACTTGTTCGCATCCTGGTCTTGCACAATTTATGCGTAATAAATTCTACTTTTTCTTCTGTTTATAAAATTGATTTGGTACTATAGTCATTGCCACTGCCACTTACCTTGTGTTCTGTTATTTTTTAAGGTACGTCTACATAATTCAAAATATACTGGTGACTTACATTCTGCAAATTACAATATTCATGGTTGACTTATTATTTGGGAACAGTTTTTAGATTATTGTAATTAATTCTCTATAACACTAGACTATTATATATTTCGTCCTATTCCTCTTATAAGAGCGCTCGTTATCATCATGAACTAATGCTTGGCTGATTTTAGGCGACTCTAACTCTGACTTTATCTATTTATCATTATTGGACAACCTGGTAAAGGACCGACCAGTAGAAGTAGTTACAACAGTACATACATAACTTAATCATTTTGGGGTGGTAAAGCTATTCAATAGTGTTAGAATTCATCTGTCAATCATTTACTGTAGCTTGGTTCTTGCTCAATTAATCCGGAGAAGCATCATGTTTTAACAGAATACCGGTGTAAAATTAAAACATTATGTTGCTGTATTTATTCACGTGAATTGGGGAACGAAAATCTTGGAGTATTGGAGGTGGGAGAAGTAAAAGATGTTATCGCTTAGGGCATTAGCTTTGGATCTAATTATTGGATGAGAAACTTTATTAAATTATAGATAAAAACAAAGACGTACCAATAACATAATAATCGTTATCCGCCTATGGTACGCAAATTAAAAAGCACATTGATTATAATATCGTTGACTTCTAAAGGGTATAATTTTATAAAAACAAAACATTGATTAAAGAATTATTTTTATATTTACATTTGTGTACAGATGGTGGTCGCATTTGGTCACCAAGTTTTATCTTCGATGGATGAACAATTTCCTCGAGCTAAGGAATACATTCCCGAAAGATGGATCAGTGACAAAAGTGACGGACTGCACTATGGGAATGCACATCCACTAGCTTATAGTCCATTTGGATTCGGTGTTCGAAGCTGTATTGGTGAGCTTTCATATTACAGACAAGATATACCTCGCGGTGTCATCCACATAGGTCCCGATCCAATAAGAATATGGCTTTTTATTTTATTGTACATTTAATAGCGCTTGATGGTGAGCGATAATACAGTTTAAGACGGAATCATCCTACTATAGGAAGAGGAAATTAACCTCTTATGGTTTCTACAAAGTAACATATTGGAACAAACAAAACATTTTTATACCATAGCCCCAAAAACTGCTTCTTCATACTTACAATCTCTTCACGTAGCCTAAAGTTATTTTTTTTTTATTACTGGTTAGCACTTGAATATGATACAGATTAATATGCAATCACACTAACCTAATAAAAGGTTGTTTATCTCTCATGGTTTGTACACAGAACTGAACCGATTATTATGTATTACTGTACCTTTTGTATAAATGTTTTTTATATTAACAACTGTTTGATTTCAATAAACTATGTAATACAAAATCGTCAAAATGATTGAAATGCAAGTTGATCGTTTATAAATAGTTCAATTGATATCAAATCAAATCAAAAATATCTTTATTCAAGTAGGCATATTACAGCACTTTTGAATCGTCAAATTATTTTTTTTCCACACTCTGATTCTAATATACATCTGATGATGGTACTCAAGATCGGCTTAAAATCTAAAGTTACGAGGGTTCCTTCCCGCCCTGATCCGAGGAGAACCCACAACAAACTCAGTCGGGTATTTTTTTTTACCATCATCATTACAATAACATATCAGTTTACTATATTTTAATTAAAATTAGAGCAATTTGTTCACTCCCAAGCGTTTCTATCGTCTAGGTAATCGTGCAACTTATAGACAACGATAGGTAAGCATAATAATTTAATGTGTTACAAAATACTCGTCTAGGTAGATAAAAACTAACGTTAGAATGCACGCGCAAGTGAAACGTTATTATTAGTTTAATATTTCACGAAACATGGCAAGGTCATTAATTTGATAGAAAATACTGTAAGCTAAATAAAACTTTAACTAATTGTTATAAGGTACCTTTTACGATAACAAGTAAACTAAATAGCAATAACTGTATCAGATATTTTATAGCAATAACAAATATATTTGTTATTGGTGTGAAATTTCTATTGCGACACGTGACATTGAAAAGTGGCGAAACGTCGTCATGTCGCCTCTCTTCCCATTTGATTCAGCGATTCGTCATCGTCACCTTTGCGTATGCTTTGTTTACTACAGTACACGTAACCTTTATTACTTAATAACAGACATTCACATCTGCTGGACTTCCAGGTCTATTTTTTAAATAAAATTTAATACAATAATCATAAGGTTTGATGTATTTTACAATGATTTATAAAAAATTATTAATCTTCCCATATTTACCCACTACCGTCACAAGCAAATGTTGTGCAATTTAATACATTTTTTATCAATATTTCGTAGGTCGTCGCATTGCTGAACTGGAAACGGAAACATTCCTGGCCAAAGTAATTGAAAATTTCCAGATAGAATGGATCGGCCCACCACTGAAGACGAAGTACTTGACTTTAAATTACGCTGTTCCACCATTCAACTTTGTTTTTAAAGATATTAAACAATAGATATGGTTTTTTAAATTTGTGTTTTTATTTTTCCTATTTAATCCTAACATTAAAAATGCGGAAGTAATTCCGATTGCTTGTCTGTCGCAACTGAACCGATTTAAACGCAATTTGTTATACCGATAGTCTAGAAGCTTTTTTTATCGCTAGGAAATGCTTTTACGCACACTGTCCAATCGGAATATGTAACAACAAGCACTCTGACTAGTCGGGAATGTGAGACTCACTGTCTAGCAGAATACCCACTAAAACATATTGGGCCCTAAAGTGGGACACCAGCGGCTTGCGCAATCCAATATAGTGTCCCGGATGAAGCCGAATCGAGGTTCAAGTCAGTGGGAGGAGGCGCGCATAGCCGTGCCTTCTGCCCCCAAGCCTTCTGCGACGGATAGCAGGGGCGTCAGGAGCCAAATCCCGCTCCCTTTCACGAACCTCCTTTAGCGAGGTGACAGTCTCGCAAAAGGAGGCCACAGCTCTCCACCCAGCTTCACTGGCGACCATCGCACTTACTATGCAGTCCAGCGAAAGGTCAACTCCAATCAGTGATACCAGAAGATGTCGCTGTGGACCACTCGCTGGGC
This sequence comes from Elymnias hypermnestra, assembly GCA_015832385.1. NCBI lineage: Eukaryota > Metazoa > Arthropoda > Insecta > Lepidoptera > Nymphalidae > Elymnias > Elymnias hypermnestra. The sequence continues at coordinate 1,702,364 of JACTOM010000847.1, read as the reverse complement.
TTTCCGCCACGGTATGTTGTGCCGTGTCCACGGGAGCACCACACTCATGGCAAATAGGCGATTCCTCTCGGCCAGCAATCTGGTGCAAGTACTTCTCGAAACAGCCGTGTCCGGTGAGCACCTGCAACAGTCTGTATGACAGCGGATAGTCAAGAGCCTGAGAAAGGACGTAGGCTAATTTTTAATACGAAAAAAGGGCTGTAAGGGATGAAAGTGTCGATATTTTTATGGCTAGAAACTTTAAAGTTATTCTTTAAGATGTTGATTCGATATAAATAGATATAACATTTAAAGTTTGTAAAAGTACCCTCGAGGGTGTAAAATAACAACACTTACTGATATTATAACTGCGAAAGTAACTCCAAGTCTGTCGCGCTTTCAAGTCAAAGCTATTGAACCGATGTGCACAGAAGTCTCACAAAGGACAAAGTATTATTGTCAAATAATTTGTGTAAGTTTTTAAAAATACTACCCAAAAATACTATGCCACTCGGACGAAGTCGTGGGCATAGCTAATTCTTCATACATCTGTAATAACTTAACATTAAGATATATCAAATAGATTTTGTAAATCCACATTTTTGGAAGGAACTTGTAAGGCGTATTATGGGCATTTTCATTTTCTTAAATTTAACGGAATTGTGCCAATTGATTTTTAAAATCTTTTATTGTCCAAGCCTTACATTCGATTAGATAGAAATAAAAATCCTATTTTTAATATGAAAATAGTAACGTTTGATAAATATACGAAAAAAATCTCATATGAATTAAAAAACTTGTTTTATAATGTTTTGTTTGTTTCGTTAACCTCTTTACAAAAAAATAATTTTAACAATTATTGGTAATAAATAATCGTTTTAAATTACCATCGGTTTTGCCACGGACATTAGAAACACTTAATAGACTGTGAAACAACCGACCAGTAACAAATAGTTGAAATTATAAGAAATACTACGTTTTTTTCCGAACTATTTAAGGAAACGTATAATTACAACCATATAGGCAATGGACGTTTCCCAAGTGTAAAATTTAGAATATTTTCAAGACATCAAGACTAAAGTAGTTAAATTATTTATTTGACTAATGATGCCAAAAGTTAATAAAAAATTTTGAATAACGCTTCACCTGCCGACTGCAGGGTCTTACTGACCCTGAACTGTGTATTGTATAAACAAAGAGGATTCATTAATTTATTTGTAAATTATTTCGTACACTTTTACAATGAAAATAAAAAATTGTATTTTGAAAATCATTTATTTACAAATCATAAAATATATTTCTACATTGTTTTAAAAGAAGATAATCCCAAAATTACTTTAAAATATAATAAGACACAAAATTGCTTGAATATAATAACTAACTGATGCGTGCAGTTTGTATCGCGACAAAATGGAGGTAGATGAAATATTTACGACATTTTCTCAGTCGTACCTACCAAAAATAAACAAAATAAATCTTGTGTGTAATTCACACGTGGTAAAAGTGAAACCTACAAACATTTCAGCTTCAAAATTTCGGGAAGAGGACAATTGTAGGTTGTAGTGATGATTTAATGTAACTCCCACTATACCTTGGTGCACACGAAAGGAAGCAGAGCACAAAAAGAACCACGAACATAACAAACACTGTATTACGCTTTCTATTTCATTTTCTCCCACGTTTAATCTTATGATTTGTGTGTGTTTCTTTTCATCTATGAAATCACAACGATGCTAAATAAGTTAACATTCATATCGTTCAAGCAGTTTCAGAGAAGTTCGTTAGCAGACGCACACGCAGAATCTCTTTATCCTCCGTCAAGTCATTTTATTAATTTTATTTTTAGGGTTTTAAAGCACGTTTTTATCCAGCTTCAGTGCATAAATTTCACAAAAAGCACTGTTACCTGTCCAGGATTAGTTATAACCTACTTCATTTAATGCTGACAAGCTAGAGTTTGACTGTGAATTGTTGAAAAAGTCTTAAGATGGAGACACATTAACCATGTAACATTAAGTAGTTAAGTAAGTAAGAGTAAGATTTTGCCTTTAAATTCAAATCAAAAATCTTTAATTCTCATAGGCCTTAACAGCACTTTAAATCGTGAAATACAGGTTCATCCACACATTTCAATTTACTAATGGTAATGATATTAAGTTAGGAGAGTTTCTCTATCCTCTTTCCTTACCATCACCATTACAATATAATGATAGTTTGTTTTCTCACTATGATGTGGACCTCTTTTTTTAGATTGAAGGCCTGCTCCATATCTTTTCACGCATCTCTATTGATGCCCTTCTCCATCCAATATTGCCCTGCAACTTTTATATCATCAGCCCACCGTCTCTTAGGCCTACCGAATTTGTCTTATTCCTATGGGACCCTTCCATTTAGTGGTTAGTATGGTTCATCTATTAGCCGTGTTAGGTGACCAGCCCATCTCCACTTCAATATTAGTATTAATTTATTTTATGAAGATTAGTGCAATTCATTCACTCCCGCGCTTTTTATCATCTAAGTAATCCTTCAAATTACAGTACCATTTTTGACCAATGACATCTTATGGATTATGGATGCTACTATTAGTTTGACAGTACGACTTTGCTGGTAGTTTTTGCTGGGGCAATTCGGCAAGTACTCGCTTTTTTAGCAGAGGTTCCTGGGTTCGATCCCGGATAGAAAGTATTCACGAAATTATATTTTCTAATTTGTCAGACTCTGGACTAACTAGTTACCACCCTACAGAGACCAATCAAACAGATTTGTATTCCGATACAAAGCTGTGTTGAAACCATAACAGGTATATTGCCTCTTAACAGATTAGCCCGATTTCGTCTTAGACTGTATCATAACTTGTCATTTGTCGTGATAACACTGTCACCAAAGAAAAAAGAGTGGCAACTAGACACGGCCAAAATCTCCAACTAGTCCAGACTTACACAAATTAGAATAACCAATTTCTAAACTTGCCATTCCTGGAATCGAAACTAGGACCCTTGCTAGAAAAGCGAGACCTCGTACAATTGTGTCAATGAGGCATAGTTTTTTGTAACCAAACATCATTTAATAGTTTGGCTTCTTCAATAATTACCCAAGCTCATTTAAATTTTGTCTCTTTGTCGAACGAAACCTCAATTTTAACATAATATTTGTGTATGGATTAGTGATTTTTAAAATGCAAACAGTTAAAAAAGTTTTGTGTAGTTTGATGCCATATGCACAATTTACAAGGTAATCTATTATAGCAAAATATTTTTTATTCATGTTTTGGTGTTATAAAATCCTTTTTGATAGTGGATTTTATTTATTATTAACTAACGACCCCTGCTTGCTGTGGCTTAATCCTATTTAGAAGTCTCGAAGTTCGAAAATTTGTTTACTTTTTATTTGTAGGTGAGATCACAAGCTAACTCTTGTCAGTACTCAATAAAAATCTCTGATTTTCTGTGCTCTAGTTTAACGTTATTCTTGTAGTGTAAATTCATTTGATGTCAGAATAAATTGCTTTATTAATAGTGTTTAAAAGATGGTGTGTACAATGGTGAATAATCGGTATATTAGCTATTACAGGTAGCGCCACCTGCTTAGTTCATAATGTTGCATGGGCTTTGCATTTTTTAGCGGATTCAATTTTATTTTGAAGACATGTGTGGGGGGTCAATAGAAGCTTAACCCCTAGTTTATGTGGTTGCCGCATCTACAAGAGGTCAAAGGATCATCTACAAGATTGATCTGACATTTTTTTTTGTAAAATATATATTAAATTTCATTAATATTAAATTTAAGGCAAAAAGTTGTAGGCAAAGCAATTTGCTTTAAATTAAGTTTTTTCGAAATTATTGTGGGACGCATAGTTTCCGAGATATCGTGAAAAAGGTGTTAACTCCCCTTTTACGAAGATGGCGGCCGGGGGACAAGGGCAGCAACCCCACTAAGTGTGGGTTAAGCTTCTATTTTACATGTCCCATAAATAAAATTGCATCCTCTAAAAATGCAATATTCGAACTTTGAATTTTAACATTTCATTGGACTATAAAGATATGTGTAAATTTATTATTTTATTTTCCAGTTCTTTTTTAAGCGGATTTTGTATATTTTATTATACACTTGTGTGTCCCCATCATTGACTGAAAAAATTGTTATTTATCAGATCGAAGCATAACCATTAAAATTATTACATATTAAAATTATTTACTGCAATATTTCATTCATGGCTTTTCCGACAGAAAAGGAACTACAAGTACTCTAGCTGTAAACGAGACAAGTTATCTAAAATCATGGAAAGAAATACCGGGTCCGACGTCATTACCAATAATTGGTCAAAAACACCATTTTCTACCTGGAGGTATAAAAACATTATTTTTATAATATTATTGCATTAAAAATAAACATTAATTTGATCAATAGCGGAATACATTTTTTTAGTTTAGTAACTTAAATGTTGTAAAAACTCAATAAACAAAAGTTTTATGGCCTTCTTCCTTTACCTGGGGGCATTTGTCCTCGTGGGGTTAACAATGAGCTGAATGTTTGCCCTAATGAAACTTTTATCTGACTATTATGAAATCACTCTATATTTTTATGTTTAATAATATCTACATATTTGTATTAACATGTATTGTTTGTGTTCATCGTTGGGAGGGGGGGTAAAAACAGTGACCCTAGTTAGATCATGAGGGTAAGTAAAAGTAAAGTAAGTAGCAGCCCATTAACGTCCCACTGCTGGGCACAGGCCCCCTCACTCCGAGGAGCAAGGGTTTTTAGACTCTCATAGTCCGTTGTGACGGGAATCCGACACAACCGGAGAGAGATCAGGCGCAGGACCGACGGCTTAACGTGCTCTCCGAGGCAGGAGGGTGGATCACACCGCCAACTTCCCAACTTCGGGCATATTGAGAAAATCCTAATAGAAAACTCAATATTGATTTTTGTATTGACCCGACCCGGGACTCGAACACAGGACCTCATGTCTGTGGTCGAACATGCTAACCACTAAACCAATGAGGCAGTTATCATGAGGGTAATGGACCTAAAAAGATAGGAACCACTGGTCCTCTCGTAATTACATCACTAAAGAGTTTGGATTGACATGCCCATTTATCGGAGAATTCTATAGGTTGTATAGCATCAGGTTATAATAATAAGAACAGAGCATTAATAAAAAAATATTGTAAAAACGGGGAAAATATATACCTTTGACGACCTCGCTGACGCAGTGGTGCTAGTACTCGCTTTGCTAGCAGAGGTCCCGGGTTCGATCTCTGGAAGGACGAATTTAGGAAATTATATTTTCTAATTTGTCTGATCTGGTCTGGCTTCGGCCGCGGCTAGTTACCACCCTACCAGTTAAGACGTACCGCCAAGACAAAGTCATTTGTATTCCAGTACGATGCTGTGTTGAACTTGTTGCTCTTGCTACTAGGCCTCCTCAAGCGCGACTATGGTTTCGCAGAAGAAGGTCACTCCCACCCACATCCTCTCCCTGGAGAGCATCGCTCTTATAATGGTCCCCAGGGTAAGGTCGCTGCCGATTAGTGCCACCAGTAGGTGACGCTGAGGTACTCAGACTGCTTAGTCTGCCACAGTGTGATGCGCTGTCTTGTCTTTCTCTGTTCTCTGAAACAACGACTATATACATATTAGTATATATTTATTTATTATAATGCGTATTTTTAAATTTGTATATATGAATTTGTTGGTATAATACATTTTGGTTCCCACCTACCCTTTTCCTTGACAAAATTTCCCTAATGCGAAGCTTGCCTGGCAGAATATAGAAACCATGATCAGTCTATTATATATTTCCTTTATTGTTTGCAGTGTACATTATTTTATTATTATACTCTCTCTCGATTTTGTAAGGTTGACTCACAATAACTCTTATCTGGTTATCAAATTTGTACTCTTTCTCATGTGACACAGACGAAGGTGCACGTGCAAGTTATATAAATTTATTACGTTCATGACATCTAAATTATAAATTTTTCCTGCTATATTTAAGAGACTTTTGTCTCTTATATACACCATAAGAAACGAACTTCAGTTAGTACAATTTTGGTGTAAAAGTACTAATTATTTTAAGGCGAACTTCATAATTTTGACGGACCATTAGCATCAGTACTATACAAAAAATATGGCCCAATTGTCAAACTTGAGGGATTATTTGGCTCGAAACCCATGATCTTTATATTCGATGCTGAAATTTCTTCCCTTGTAAGTATTAACAGAAATATTTTTTTACTTACTATACAAAAAACATGTTATTTACTTATTTCACCGTGTGTGCGTGCTTTAATTTGAAATATAAGAAAATTACATTTTAATTTTATTTTAGATGTTAAGGAGCGAAAACTGGCTACCAATGCGTCCTGGCTTCGATTCCTTGGACTACTACAGGAAATTTTACAAGAAAGATAAAAAACCAGGAGCACCGACAGGCCTATTTAGCGAGTAACAATCCTAACTAAAGAAATATTTTAAAACCAAACCCTGACACATCAAGATTAAACGTCACCTGTATGGATCCATGGTCAAATTTAAAATATCATATCTCAATCACGAGCGTAGTTACACGTGGCTCAAAATTTCGACATCACATTTTGAAGTTTTTGCCAATGAAACTAACTTCAAACTGCTCTCCTGAACAGCACTGTTTTTGTGCATTCGAATTTTTAATAGGAACCAGCGATATGTCTCTATTGTATGAAGAGACACTTAGAAATACCTGTCCTGGATTTTAAACCACAAATACTTTGAACAACGATCCACGCGTCTCATTAATAGTCTATCGTGTCTCTTAAATCGTGGTATTGTTATCACACTACCATATAAGTAATATAAAAAATACGTTTTCAGTCATGGGGAGCTTTGGAAAAACTTTCGTTCAACAGTCAACCCCATTATGTTGCAACCAAAAACTATCAAAATGTACACTACAAGTTTAAGTCAAGTTGCTGATGATATGATTAAAAGGTAAGCTTTAAAGTGACGAAGTGAATTCCAAAATTCTTAACGTGTTAAGAGGTAATTCATCTCCTATGGCTTCTACCCAGTCTTGTATCGGAACGCAATTTGTTTGCTTGAGAGCACATCTTTGCTGGTATGATGTTAAGAAGCTACGGCCCAAGCCTCATAGCGCTCCTTACTCAGATAAACTAGAATATGCAATTTCCTCAATTTTTCCTATCAGGAATGAACCAAGGTCTTCTGATAGCAAAGCAGCTACTGGCGTTATTATGTCAGCAGGGTCGCTATCAAAGTGTACAGTATATCCTAAAAGTAAATAGCAGCCCATTTACCTCCCATTTCTGGGCACAGGCCTCCTCACATATAGGAGCGAAGGTTGTTAGAGCTTATACCTACCACGCTGCTTTACTGCGGATTAGCAGGCGTAGTATATGAGTGCACTCTCTATTCGTTAACTCTCATAGGCCGATGGGACGGAAATTCAATACGGCCAGAGAGAGATTAGGTGCAGGACCTACGGCTTAACGTGCTCTCCGAGGCACGGGGGTGAGTCACACCGCCAACTTCCCAACTTCGGGCAAATATTGAGAATAGCTTTAACAGAAAACTTCAATATCGATTTTTAAATAGGCCCGACCCGGGTCTCGAACCCAGGACCTCATGTCTGTGGCCAATCATGCTTACCAATAGACCTCATTGGCAGTGAATCTCCTAAAAACTATTCATCATTTTAGAATTAAACTAATTTGTGAGTTTGGTTTTAATTAAACGTGTTGTACAAAAAAAAACATAGTATTTATTAAAACTGTATATTGTTTTAGAATGCGACTAATCCGTAATGAGAAAAACATGATAGAAAAAAATTTCGACGTCGAAATGAACTTATGGTCCCTCGAATCGATAGGTGTCGTAGCTTTAGGTGGTCGGCTAAATTGTTTTGATCATAATTTACCTGAAGATTCACCAGCACGAAAACTAGTGAAAGTGGTTCACGAAATGTTCAAAATAGCACCCCAGCTAGAAATAAATCCAAACATGTGGAGATATGTACCTACACCCAAGTTTATGAAAGCTATGCAACTTTATGGAGATCAAGTAACGTATGAACCTTTTTCTTGTTTTATGGAGATCATGGAACGAACCATTTTGGAACTTCAATTTTATGTTGATCAAGTTACATTTTTATGACGTAACGTCAATTATACGATTCCTTCTGCTGGAAAATACTTTGCTTTTTCAATTTGTTTTCATTACTTTTTCGATTAATTTAACTATTATAGCAAATAATAACCTCTCTTTCTACTTCCTTCTCTTCTATCAAAGATGAAACAATAAGTAAAATATAGCTTTGGAGTTATACTACTGGGCTTTCAGCTGCACCTTTAGGATATTGCAAAATGCCCAAAAGTTGAGGATAATCATTGAATATATCATTTCCGCAGAAAGCTGATTTGTATATACGTTACAAAATTTGAGAATTGGTATCCTTAAGTAATTGATTTATGTTTTCATAGCATAATGTAAAAGTTACGCACTATAAACGTAAACGAATAGTACTACTAAAATTAGAATGTGCCTAAACGTTACGAAAAACATTATTGTCGTTAAATATGACATTATCCTATTGAAAATATTTATTGCAGTTTAAGTAAATACTTCATAGAAAAAGCAAGTAAACAGTTCAAAGCTAAAAACAGAAACGCTAATGAAGAAAAAGGTATACTTGAAAAGCTTCTTGAAATAAATGAAGACGTAGCTGTGGTTATGGCCAGTGATATGCTATTTGCTGGAATTGATACGGTACGTTGAAAATATTAGAGAGTTGTGTGATAGATTTGAAACTTACATGCATACTGCTTTTTTATTTTAATCTAATAAGAAGTTGCATATTAGTAACGACACAGCCTAACAGATATTTATCTGGAGAGAGGAAAATGTAAATCAATCATTCAGACTTGGACTATACCAGAACGTAATCTATTTGCATTGAGACGTGTTAATGGTAAGTTTGGATTACTAGTGCGACCCTTAAAATAAAAATCAAACTTATCTACGTTAGTTCTCTAAGCTTGAAAATATAACAAGTGGATTAAGTAAAAATTGTTTACAATTTTGTTTTAGGTGTCAAACACGATGATTTCAACATTATATCTGCTAGCTGTTAATCAAGATAAGCAAGAGAAACTTCGTAAAGAAGTTACCTCACAACAAGAGAAACGACCGTATCTGAAGGCTTGCTTAAAAGAATCCATGAGAATGCTGCCGATATTAATGGGAAATATACGGCAAACTACTAAGGAATATAACATAATGGGCTATAAAATTCCAAAAGATGTAATGTTTCCTGTTTTATATGCCAATCTGATACTTGAAACCTGAGTAATATTAAATAAAAGCGTGGAGTTTTGAGTTGATGGATGACTTGTTATCTTGTAAATATCACATTTCCATGAAATTTAAAGATACAAAACACTCGTGGCCGCCTCTTTGGTCTCGTCTTTCTATAATCCAAAATTGTACACATAAGTATTTAATACATAAAAAGGAAATTTTGTGACTTGTAAGCATTTCTGCGTATGGAATATAGTTTAGTAAAACATACGAACGAGCTTACTTGCATACGTAATGTTACATACGTCAAAGAGTTTCCTATCTCAACATGTAGTAATTTAAATTAGACACCAATTGAAAAGTTTTAGTTTTTTGATTTATAAAGCTCATTTGGGCTAATTTACAAAAGGTTATTTGTCTATAAATTTACAGATAAAAGTTCTATTTGGTCACCAAATTTTGTCTTCGATGGACGAACAATTCCCTCGTGCTGCTGAGTTTATTCCTGAAAGATGGATCAGCGACAAAAGTGATGAACTTTATCATGGGAAGGCACATCCATTCTCTTATAGTCCATTTGGTTTCGGTGCTCGCAGCTGTATTGGTAAGCTCTTTTATAAGTGCAGCGTAGATCTGAGTAGATAATAAGCTTTTGCTTGGCTCTTAAGTTGAGAGCCTTATTGTCAGGGATGATACAGGCTCACGTAGAAATGCGCTAACATGAACAGAAGTGGTTCCACTCATCTTCGTACTGAAACATTACTTATTTGATTGACATCATATCTTTGCTGGTAAGGTGGTAAATATTTGCAGCCGAAGCCTTTCACAACTATAAGAGGTACATAATATATTTAAAAATACCTTAATCAAACTCAATAACTCAGGTTATTAAAAAAAGGTTAAAGTTTTTTAGAATACAACGACATCTGTCAATGCTTACCAATCAAGTTTCATTTATCCCAAAAATTTAGAATAATGGGTAATTCCAAGACAGTGAAACGTGTTTTCTAATTGTTTATATTTTTCAGGTCGCCGCATTGCTGAACTGGAATTAGAGACATTCCTGCCCAAAATAATAGAAAACTTTCAGATCGAATGGTTCGGTCCACCATTGAAGACAAAATTATTTACTATTAATTACTCTATTGGACCATTCAACTTCGTTTTTAAGGACGCAAAATAATGAATATGAATGTAATATTTACACGTTGTTCTAATCTCTTTAAGTGAGATCCTCTATATTTTGCGGATATTAAATGAGATGTCACTCTCGTCTTTGTATCGCTTATACGAGTACATGTAGCGTAAGCTCTCGTTGACTAAGAAAGCGAGAAAGTTACAATCAACGCGTCAGACGCAGTAACTTAATTGTTTAATATTAGAATAATTTATACACAAAGATTATTACATTTATTATAAATCTACTCTATATTACTTTAAGATGTATATCATACTTAACTTCTCCTCGTATTCACTTTTGTCATGCGACCATTTTTAATTGCTGACAAGTTATTGCATGATTGTTTTCTCACCTGATGATGTAACCCGATCACGATAGAAGTCAGTCTCATTAGAAAATACAATTTCCTTAATTTTCCCTGCGAAATACTTATACCAGTTAGCCAACGGGTATTGTGATGTATTTTTAAATCTCTTTATGTGTGTACGAGTGTATTACCAACTTGCTCATGGAGAAGAGCCGTGTTAATCTACTTTGTTTCAAAAAGCATTTTCTTTACACCGGGGATACATTTTACTAATAAACATGGTATAACTAAAAAAGTTCGGATAATAACTTCTTAGTTAGACGTCCAAATTGGTTTCATTCATGACTTTGCGAAGCAGACGTGCGTGTTCCGAAGTCAAGGCCCAATTAAACTTTGTTCAGGCTTCGAAGGACCTTTTCGATAGATTCATCCCATATATTCGTAATTCTTATCGGCTCTGTATTCACACTTTTCTTCCTACATAACACACATATCTTATCTCCTTCATCTGGTTCAATTTGTTTCCTTGCTGAAGGTCGTCCCTTTGAAAGTCCTCCTTCAGTGTGTTGTTCGTAGTTACGCTCCGTCTTTCTCGGTTAACCAATTCTTTTAAGGCAGCTGTTATCGACCGTCCTGTGAGTGCTGTACTAGACCACACCAGCGGGTAAATGATCGTCTACGGGGCCTTTTACCTTCAACCCTGCTCACCTTTTACAGGACACCGTTAAGACACTCGACTTTAATTTGACTTGACTGAGAATGGATTTTTTGGTATTTTTGGCGTTGCACGGTTTGCACAGCAACGTCACATCTATGGAGCGGATCCGTTTACGATTTTACCTTTTATTTTGGACAGCCAACAACAGTAACATAATAAACATTAAATTTTTAGGACAAAGAAATTGAAATACATTTAAATATGTCCAACTAGGTCTAGTCCTATGTCCAGCAGTGGACGTCCATCGGTTGAAGCAACGACGACGACGATGTCCGATTAAGATTAGGCTATCACAGATGGCAACAATCATTATACATTGTAGAGATTTATGTAAACCAGGAGCACTTACACACAGCGCTGCTAACACAGGATTAATGCGTATTTGCAATAAGAACAGCACAATATTAACACAATGACTTAAGGGTGGGGAAAGACTGGAATAGTAAAACCTGACCAAATCCTTCGTTCCCTGGTGCACGTCTGATTCTTCTGCGCATATCTCCGTTTCTAGCTGATCTTCTCCTTTGCTGGTTCATTATAATTGGAGAGAAGGTGCAAAAATGTTAGGTATATGTGTATACTGGGGAGAAGAGCAGCCGTTGCGAATTTTGTTTATTGAATGCGTATTAAATTCAACATAAGATTATTTGAGGCGCGAGTAGGTTTTACATATGTAACATTTGCGTTTACTAACTATATTAAAACATTATCTGTTGTTTGCGATGTAGTACCGTGAGTATTGGATAGATGGCGTATTTGACGCCCCCTTTGCGCCGATATATGGCGCGAACATACATAATGTCAAAGTCATCGCTTCAACCGATGGACGTCCACTGCTGGACACACTTGTGCAGCCTGGCTCCACCGACGATCCTCCTTATATCGTCGGTCCACCTTGTGGGGGGTCTTCCTACACTGCGTCGTCCAGTGCGGGGTCGCCATTCCAGCACTTTCCGACCCCGACGTCCATCGGTTCGCCGGACTAAGTGCCCCCGCCCCCCATTGCCACTTCAGGTTCGCGATTCGACATAATGTCAAAGTAAGTTGATATTATTATTAAATGTCTAAAAACGGAAATACATAATAGTAGACTTTAAATATTACTTGCATATCTACTTAATATTAAATGTGACGCTATCTATACTTGTGTATGTGAATAAAGACCTCCTAAAAGGCTATACTGTTTTTGAAATTTTTATTAGTTAATTTGAGATTGGTTTAAATTAATAATGCAATCCGAATTTTCTCATGTTATAACAGGGCTTGGATCTATAAGCATGACTCCATTGGGAACAGCTTTATTTTATAAAAAGATTCAGTACGTCTTTATGTTATTGAATTTTTTTTATGTATGTTGAAAATGATTTAAAAGTGGTTTAAGTTCATAATTCGATCCGATAAATAACAGAGTTTTCCATATTTTCATATAATCGGGAACAACATAAGTAAAACAGCTGGGAAGAGCCAGTTAGGTATTGTTTTATAACTACCATAGACTGTTGTATTGTTAGAACATCCTGTTCAACACTTGTTAACTTGTATGAAACCTTTACTAGAGCTTTCTATTGATGGCACTGTAAAACTAAATTTCATTTTTGAATTTATGTATGAAGGAGGGCAGATGTCTGTGGAACGCTGGCGCCATCTATCGACGTGGACAGAGTCGATGGTCGCAATCCGGCGGGAGTCTCTCGGCAGTTGTCGAGTAGCGCTCGACCGGAGCAGTCTACTGTTGGAACTGTCGCGTTCCTAGCTATTAGTGTTAATGAGTTTGTGGAAATTGATATCGGGAACATTAAGTAATTGAATATTATAATCCGAGTTAATGAATAAAGTATTTGATAGCACCAACATTACCCGCGAACGCCCACAGAATAAGAAATTAAAGAATCTTATTAATAAGGATGTCAGCGGGGACCCCTACGCCCTTGTGCATTATACTTCTCCCTTCTTTCTTATTATCCGACATATATTTAAATAAAGTTTCATCCACTACAAGATTTAAAAAGAGTGTTTGAACTTGACTCAATGAATAATAAAGCCTTTTTAGCTTTACAGTTTTCTCCCAAGCTATAAATACTTTCGAGATTTTAATGAATTTATTTGATACCACTGCGTCCTTTCATTAAACCGCGGTCTAATGATTGGCATTCCAAGTTCCATGCCGATAAATACCAAGCATTTTAATTTCATCGTCAAATTATGTGCTTTGTAACAACCCAGAATGATTAATTTTCATTGGAAACTATAATACAATACAATATCCTCGGTTTTGAAATAAATAAGAATAAATTTATAATCTGTCTCTTTCAAATATCAAATTAAAATTCAAAACTGTTCATTCAAGTAGGCGTTTACAGCACTTTTTGTCAAATTTAGTCTAATAATAATAATAATTGCAAATAGCAAGAACGTTGTGCAGCAACATGGTATAGCAAACGTTATAAATCATTACATTAAACTAACTGAATAGTATGCAAATATATAATAAATATGTTTATAAAGAAGTTACAATAATCATTTAAAGTATCAAATAATATGTCAAATAATTATCACAATGTCAAAATATATAATTAAATATCCACATTATATGTGAATTGTTACGCCAAATACTCATTTACATCATAGTAACACTTTTCTAAACGTATTTTCTCGAGTTTTTTTTTTAGAAGATTTACCGTCAATTTTTCATACTCTTTGCACAGCTTATTATATATCTTTACAGCCATACCAGTAATATTTTTCATGTAAGTGCTGTTGCAGCATTTTGAGATATATAGTTTTATAGGATACCGTACCGACCTTTCTGCGTTAATTTCGCAATTTCGATTAAAATATTGTGGATATGTTTTTTACAAATACGCACACATCTCTTATATGTAGGATACGTATTTTTTTAAAAGTGGTTTACAGGTCTCAAATGGTCCCACATTGCAGATAGCCCTGATGCATTGCTTTTGTAGTCTGAATGCCCTACTAATTTCAACTGAGTTACCCCACAATATTAAACCGTAAGACAATACCGATGATATATAACCGCGATAAGCACTGAGAGCAGCAATTAGGGATACAGTCAGAGCTAGTCTCCTTAGTGCATAAACAAATTTTTCACTAATGTATTCAATATGGGCCTTCCAGTTACAGTTTTTATCATATATTATTCCAAGAAATTTTAATGTGTTAAATTCTTCTACTTCTGTATCGCCAAATTTAATATTCTTAGTCAAAGTCTTAGAATTGTAGTAACTAAACTGCATCATTTTAGTTTTGTTTCGATTTAACCATCTATCCATGTATGTAGAACTAATTGAAGCAACAAGGTTTCCTTCGAGCCCTGTTCTGAGAAGAGCACACAACAAACTCAGTTGAGTTTCCTGTATTCTCATCATCATTACAAATACTTTTTAATTTATTATATTTCGATTACAACAATTCAGTCACTTCCATGCTTTTTTGAAGTGAAACTTCTTTAGAAACGTTGTCATTTCAAACCGGATGCAACGGGAATAACGACACGTAAGAGATACAAATACAAAAATTTGTAGGATGAAGGCGGCAATGAATGACACAGAAATCTCTCTATTTGGTGTAATAATAATGATGTGAAATTGAATCATTTAAAATGTTACAGTGTTACGTTTAGCCGAAAGGTTAGGCATTTTAAGTATGATTATACTATAAATAGCAATATACTAAAAGATGTAGAAAATATAATTGACCTTTGGATTAAATTAGATACTAAACTAAGTTTCACATCACACAGACGATTTAATAGAAACGGCTCTTAAATTACTAGGTTTCATTATTAGGAATACCAAGGAGTTTAAAAAATCATCAACAAAAATAACCCTATTTAATACACTAATAAGGAGCAAACTCGAATACTGTTCTGAAGCATGGTATCCATATTATCGAGCACATAAAGAGAATAGAAATAGTACAAATAGTTGGCTGCTCCTGATCTAAGCATGGCGCAAAGAGGAGAGGCCGATAATAAAGTAAAAGTAAGTAGCAGCCCATTAACGTCCCACTGCTGGGCACAGGCCTCCTCCCTCCGTGGAGCGAGAGTTTTTAGAGCATAGACCCACCACGCTGCTCCACTGCGGATTGGCAGGCATAGTACACAAGTGCACTCTCTATTCCTTCACTCTCATAGTCCGATGTGACGGGAATCCGACACGACCGGAGAGAGATCAGGCGCAGGACCGACGGCTTAACGTGCTCTCCGAGGCACGGGGGTGGATCACATCGCCAACTTCCCAACTTCGGGTAAATATTGAGAAAATCTTAATGGAAAACTCAATATCCATTTTTGGATTGGCCCGACCCGGGACTCAAACCGAGGACCTCATGTCTGTAGTTGAACATGCTAACCACTAGACTAATGAGGCAGGCAATTAGTTTAGAATAATTATGGTTAAATATCGACCGCTGGATGGCCACTATATATAAAGGAAATATATCTAAGAACATCTACAGTTTAATATGCAGGAGCTATGTACGAACAACGAATAATAATGAGATGTGACGAATAGTGCTCTTAACACCTGAGGTTGCTCATGTCACCTTAATATTACACCACGTCTGAAACGAGTAATATTTCGCCGGGGAACTTAAACTGCGGTTTTAATTAAAACGGTGTTGCGGCTGTGCTCGGGAACGTTAAGATTTTAATTTGCAAGATTATTATTTTGTAGACCCTTGATAATGAGAGCACTTCCATTAATGATATACTTAAGCACGTCCCATTACACGTGTCGTATACAGGTTACATTAAATAATCTGTTAGTACAATCTATTACCTTTTGTAATATACCTAAACCGGGAAAGGAGTTAATAAAAATAAAATTACTTAACAATAATAAGTATAATAGAGGAATAATTGTGTAAAGAAATAAATACATACCTATACTACATAACAAATACACAAAAAAACCGTTAATTACTAAAATAATATTATAAATATGTTTGTAATGTTTTCACGCAAAAACTAATGCACCGATTTCAAAAATGTTTTCACTTTTAGAAGGTACATTTACACTAAGCGACATAACCTATATTACTTTCTCAAAATAATAGGAAAACCTAATATAAATGCAATCATGTAACCCAAGGTGTGAAAAAATTAGTCACAAAAAATCTGTAATCGCATGCGCTGCGGAAATATTGATGATAGAACCACGAAATATTATGCAATATTATAGAACGTATTAATATCTATATAAAAGTCTGCGATACCATATATCTAACTACTGCAGTTATGCCACAATAATTATATTTTTGCATTTTCATCATCAAACCAAATTTTGCCTCATTACAATATCTCTGGAACCATAAGGCATAGAGACTTGAAATTTGGTAGGAATATTCCTTTTGTCGAGTAGAGGTCAGCTAAGTTGTTGCGGTCAGGAGTTGCGGGGGTGTTAATTAAAAATATTCAAATTTTCACGATAAAAACTTCACATTTACAAACTATATCTTTTATGGTACATAAAACTTGGTCAGAAATTTTTTTTAACTTAATGGAATCTATCAAAAGTAAATTTTTGAAAATTCCATCCTCAAGGGGCAATGCGGGTATGTTTCTTATTTGTTAAACAAAATGCTACCAGAAAAACATACCACGCAGACGAAGTTGCGGATTCAGGTAGTTATTAATACCTCTTTATTAATCATTATCCTATATAAATATATTTTATAAAAAGCCGATTCAATACTTGTAAAATATTTTTTTAAATTTTTAAGATAGGACATTCCATTCAAAAGATTTGTTTAGAAATGTCAGACTAAAGAAAATTGTAGCGACCCTTATAACTAGGCCTGCGACTGGTGAGTTAACTCATATTCCAATGATACCCTCCGATATTCCTATACTGTTAATGGAAAACTTTCAGAAGGGTCTGTAACGAAACTAGGTGTCCCACAGGGTTCTATATTAGGACCATTTGTGTTCCTCATTTACATTGATGACCTTCCTTATTTTTTCAAGGACGGTCATGAGATACTTTTGTTTGCTGATGACACTTCTCTAATATTCAAAGTTAATCGTAAACAAACAGGTTTTGGCTCTTCTCAGATCAGGGCGCGAAGGAACCCTCGTAACTTTAGATTGTAAGTCGTTCTTTAATGTTATCATCAGTCATTCATTTAAATATTATATATAAAAAACGATATTTGACGATTCAAAAGTGCTGTAATAGGCCTACTTGTCTAATGCCTAATGTTGGACATTCTACATAAATTATGTTACGAATTTAAAGATGTATTAGTTAGGTATTGATTACGCCGTCCATGACCTTACGATTGATCTCGATCCCTGAACTCGGGCCCATGAGAAGTCCAGGTCGGGTCGGTCCATGGGAGGAGAATTTGTCGGGGCGAATTCCACCTAGAGAATCGAAACAGATGTGATCGGCACCTACCTCGAATCCCGTTTGCCGGTCTCCTCGGGCGGCGACGACCCTGTGACAGCTGGCTATTCACGTGTGGATGTGATTTGTGTAGTGTGCATGTATATGTACCAACCTGTAAGGCGACGCGTAGGCTGCTGTCGGCGACGCCGGGCTTCCGTTATCCACTCCAAAGGGGCCCTGTGCACCACCAGGCAGTAATATTTAAGAAATTAAGGCACACGTGGGCCTGAACGAACTCTGGAGGCGTGATCTTGCCGCGCTTCGTTTGTTTTTAGAAAAGGGGGCAACTATTCAGTTCTTAACGCGCTCACTTCACCAATCGCAATCGCAATACAAATAAACCGCGTGGGAACTACACTTTTCACCAAAAACCACGAAGCGGGGCCCCGACGACGCCTCTTCGATAGACAGTAGTCAACAGATTAACTATGTTTTAGCTGCATAAGTTATGAAACGGCGCAAGCGGCGCCCTCTAACGCATGCAGACCGACTTCGCGCCGCTTTCCGATAGTTAGCGAATTAGTACCTCGAAAAGCTTATAGATGGCGCGTTCAGATATATATTCCTTGTAAAGTAAAATCTGTGTATTTATAAGATTATGACTGTAAGTGTGTTTCTAATAACCTGTAAGGAAGTAATCAAAAAATAAATTTATAGTCCGTATACGTGGACGAAATCGCGGGGCATTGCTAGTATATAAATAAATTGAAGCATTGAATAAATGTAATATCAAAATAGTCGGCATTATTTTAATTTCCTTTCATAGATCCCTTTATCGGCAAGAGGCATTCTGATCTATGACAGGCGATATTGAATTTTCATATCCGCAATATTAAAATAGCTTTCCATTTATGCGTCCTCATAATAGTGTGACGTGAAAATCCCCAAACGCTTACTCTGAGGAAAGCTGGTCAGTGATTAATGATATTCCATCAAGATATATGGCGTGACCATCTCAATGGACCAAAGGTCGCAAATATCTATGATTTTATAGACGTGTTCCGCGTGTGTAACTTGGAAAGACACATTTATGTATTTCATCTAACTTGGTACCCTTATATATTACGACTGAGTTTGATGTGGATTCTTCTTTGAACAAGGCGCGAAGGAACTTTGGTAAATTAAGATTTTAAGAATCGTTTAGGTACATTGGAAATAATATGAGTGAAAAACGTTATTTGTCGATTTATAAGCCTACTTGGTAAAACAACATAATAAGAACAATAACAGTCAGTATAATAAGAATATAGCTAATATATTTGGGATATTAAAAAAAAACAGTGCCCTTAGTTAATAGCTTAGTTATCATCATAAAATTTACATTATTTTGTTTTTATAATTATAGTCTGTAAATATATTTTTGGTCCATGGACCTCATAATTAGTTCTGTTGGAAACCTAATAAATAAAAACCAATTTTGGATTTTAATTTCAAATAATAAATGAATGACACATTAAGCCACAGAGGTGACTGTACACTGGCAATCAAATACAAATATATTAAGACTACTTTAAGAGTTATTATATAAAACTTGCGATGTAGAAAAGAGCGTAATTCAATAAAGGCTTTTTCATAAAAGCTTAAGAGTTCTCCAAAATGTTTTTCGATAAAAATGAAATATAGATTAAATATAAACATGTCCGAACAGTTTACCAGCGATAATGGGATTTAGTCTGAAATTCCTCGAAGATATCCCGAGGCACGTCCTTGTCTGAACAAATCTCAGTCACTTGACGTTGCGGGTCAACGGAGATCGTGGAAAGCCTTTGAGTCCATTTTAAAATTAATTGAACCTAAAATATACGATAATGTTTTAGATTTTTCATCTTATAAATGTCCACGATCTACTTAGAATTGGTGACGCTCATAAGAGAGAGGGTTTTTAAAACATAGACCCACTGCGCCGTACAAGTTCACTCTCTGTTCCTTCACTCTCATGGACACAACCAGAGACTCAAACCCAGGACCTCATGTCTGCAGCTAAACAAACTGATAACTAGACTAATGGGGCTATCGAATTAGTATTATGTATTAATACCTGTGTATCACAGAATCGCTGGCACTGTGGTTCAAGTACTCGATTGGTAGTAGACGACCTGAGTTCGATCTCCGGAAAGTCGAATTTAGGAAATTGCATTTTGGATTGGGAGTAGGCTTCAGCTGTGGCTAGTTACCACCCTATCAGCAAATCCGTACCACCAAGCAAGAGTGTTCTGATTTGATGCTGTGTAAAAACCATAAGAGGTAAATTGCCTCTTATCAGATTAGCGCGCTTCATCGCTGTTGGGGAGAGAATTCGATTCACTCAAAGTTCATTGGACTGTATTCGGGGTTCGATCTTTGGTTCTGGAGAGTTATTCGTTGTTCGGGACTTGGGTCTCCAGGGTTCGGTGGTTCGACCGTTAGCGTTAGTTGTTTGGGCTTGGGTCTTCGGTTCTGCAGAGTTTTGGCTCAATGTTCACAAGTCGTGCTTAGTACTGGGATATACTCCGTTTAGAAATCAACATAAAAACTTTGGAAAAGGCTTTTTATACAACTCTCCTCCTCGGCACGTACATACGGCGTGACGAGCAGGAGAGACGGCGATCGCAGGTGCAGAGGTAGGCTCGGTCCTCCGGTCCACAACAATCTCTCTTCTCTCAGCTTATACTGTATCATCATTTACCATCAGGTGTGATCACAATCTAGTTGTCTGTCGTCAAGCGCTAATCTGTAAGCAATAAAAAAATGTGCCTACCTAAAAAAATGAAATCCATATATATACAAATTTCTTGTCAAAATATTTATCCGTCATAAACTCCAAAACTACTCAACCGTTATGATACCATTTTTAATTTTTCTGGGATCTTTGAGAGTTTTTTTTAAGTTATTATCACAAAATATTTGTAAGCGTAATTTTCTTTTTACACCGAGGAATCTTTAAGTGTATTCTGTGATCAACAAAGTTATATAAACATCAAATCAACGGCACCGTACTTTAAGACCCACATTTAAATTTAACACACATTTGTAAGTATATATGTATGGCCCCTATTTACACTATTGACAAAGACATTTGATAATTTCAATCAATATATCACCTGATTTATCTATTGATATATAATAATTTTAATTAAAAACAATTGTTAGTGGTGCAGGTATAGTATTATAATTATAATAACTTATCTTTCATAAATGATAGTAAGATGGAACAATTATTACAGGTTTGCTACGCAAATAAACTATCTTTGAGACATTCTCTTGACTCTTTATACTTAAACACCACACAACATGTTTCCCACAAAACCACCAGGCTTAAAACATAAGATGCAGACACAAAACAATAAGGCCACATTGTTAGAGAGCCATTTCTTACAGACGTGGAATTCAAGATTACAGACATTTAAATATCTTCACTAGCAAAATACTTTGCTACCAACGAAATTCACTTAATAGCAGATTAACTGTATCAAATATAGTGTTCACTTTTCCAGTTTATTTTTATAAAAAAAGCCTATCTGTTACGGAATGCCTAAAGATGTAAAACATCGAAATTTTATAAGAAATACACAGGTTACGTGTACCATGGTATAAAAAACACAGTATATTATACGTAGACGTGGTAAGAGAGATGACAACTTGTCTAACTACGAGTGGAAATACAGGCGACGTGGCGACGCTTCGCCAAGTTGGTCTCATGCGCCAAACAAAACGGTCGGAATGCAAATTATGTATATTTTATCAACCACTTTACTAATAAGGTAAACGATAATCTAGCTGACGCGAACTCGCTTAGTTAGCAGAGGTCCCGAGTTCTCGATAGCAATTTCTAATTTTTCTGAGCCTGGACTGGTGGGAGCCGTAGTTAGGTACCATCATACCAGCAAAGACGTACCGCCAAACAAAAGATTTGTATTCCACTACGATGCTGTGTCGAAAAACATAAGAAGTAAATTGCCTCTTATCAGATTAACGCCACCGTCCACTGTATCATGTCTTTTTTTGTTGCTGGCAAATGCTTTAACGTACGCTATATTGAGCTCCATCCAGGAGTGCGGGACTCACTGAAACCAGACTACCCACTAAAACCCAGCTTAACCCTCTTCATCCGTATGGTGGTCGCCAGATGTTCGCTAACGCATTCATCTCTGGCGCCTCGGATGAATCCGGCTCAAGGGTTCAAGGAAGGGGAAGAAGGAGAATTGCGCCGCATTACACCTCTCTTACTCCAGTGGGAGAGAGGAGCATCAACCGCTCTCTCCCTTTGCCTCTTTAATGCCTCCATCTGCAGGATAACGGCCTCACAGAAGGATAGCCGCTACAGTAACTGCACCCGCTATAGGAGGCCCAGATCCTCCCCCCCTTTTTGAATCAGGGCCTGGTCTGATAAAAGCCCTTTCTCCTCTATTCCTTGAAGCTACCCGATCATCACTTAAAATGAGCTGTGATTAAATTGCTTCCTATTTTATTTTGATACGAACATCTATATGTGTGTGGGGGAGTGTGTGTGTATATGAGCGCGTGCGTGTGTGAGTGTGTGATACATAGCATTATACAATTCCCTCCATTAACACAGGATATAAGGAATAAAGGATCATTGATTTATCACACATATTCAAACATTATACACATACATATTCCTCCCACAATGTGGAGGCTCAATAACTGGTTTTCTCATATTCCCAAGGAATAGAAAACTACGCGGATGACATCACATGGAGCAGGTTTACCATATAAAAGTGTCACTTTTTCTCACTTAGCTCCCATAAAAAGTAAAAAGCTTTGGTTTGAAACGTGGCTAAATTTCCGTATTTACAAAGTAATTAAGTCAATTCACCTTAGTTTCTACAGTTAATAGTGCTGAACTACAACAGCGATATTTCGTAATAGTTTAGTATTGTAATACAGTTTAAGTTGTTCACCGAACATGGCTTTATTCGAAGTTTAGTAGGGCAATGTAAACTAGCGGGGTTGCGGTTAAGTGATGGCTTGTGGGAACTGTATTTAAACCTAGACTAGGCGGGCTTAACTAACCAGGTTGTCTGTTAAAATAAGAATATTCATTATCATTGTAGTTTGTTCTCAACAGAACTTATATCTTCATTAACACAAAGTTTTTATCATAGCAGACAAACAAATGTTATTAAACAAAGGGAAAATACACAGGCTGCCTACTGATACGAAAATATAAAAAAAAATTACAATGTCACGAAGCTATAAAACAAAACGAACACCTAAAAAGAGAAAAAGAAACACGTCAAAATAGAAAGAACAGTTGTGGCATATTTTATTATTAAAAAGTAAACCAAAAACTAAGTGCACTGTTGCTTTTATATATCACGTTAAAGTAGAAATATGAAGACGAGAAATATTATATTTATATTTAAAATTTAAGTGATATACATCTTTATTTAAATAGGCTTTTCAGCACCTTTGTAGCCTCAAGTGCCGCTATCATGTTATATCAAATGTACGACTGATTATAATGTTGGAGAAGTACTTAAAATCTAAAATTAGGAGGGTACAGTTGCGCCTTATTCTGAGAAGAACCCACAAAAACTGAGTCTGTTATCCGTTTTTTTTCCATCATGATTAATTAAACAAAATAGGTTTATGAAATCATTGGAGTCATCTTTTAAAGGTCGATGTAACCGCTGTGACGAAAGACTGCACTCTTCTTTAACAATAAAAGAATTAAGGGAAAAAACAAAAACAATATTACAAAATGAAAAACTTAACTCAAAAGAGTCTTTTATTCACTCCAACGCCTTATAGTCTAAGTAATCCTTCAAATTATTGTAAGAGTTTTCAATTACCTTTATTTTATTAAAGGATTTTAATTTTTGAGTGATATCTCTGGAATGTCTTCTGGGAGTTTGTTAAAGAAACTTATAATAAGTAAGTTAAGTAGCAGCCCATTAACGTCCCGCTGCTTGGCACAGGCCTCCTCACTCATTGTAGAGAGGGTTTTTAAAGCATAGACCCACCACGCTGCTCCTCTGCAGGTTGGCAAGCAAGAAACTTACAAAGTTAACTTTAAATTAATTGCTACGAATTGACTGATATCTCAGGAACATCTTATGGGAGTTTATTATACAAATAAATAAAGTTGCCCTTAAATTAATTGTTAATCTTTAATACATATGTAGAAATACATATTTTTTAGATTTACTGACAAGAGTACAACAAGACGGGTTTTTCATTGTATTTAGTAGGTTGATAAAAAGCTCTTAAAGAAATTAATAAGCATACTTTCTTTCTATATATAACGATTATACCCAAGTAAGATGTAATAATTACAATACACATTACAATATAATACGTAATAAATTCTATTAATGCTTTTTTACTGTTATTATAAATTTAAGTTTATTTCACTTCAGTAATTGGTAATAATCTTATATATTTATGGAGCTTTTAAGCCACAAAATATATAAAATTGCAAAAAATATTCGCCGAGTTCATTTAGAGAGGGTAAAAACTCATTCCATTTAGATTTTTAAATTAATGGTATCAATTTGCGAGCAAATTGCAAGGGTATCTCAATTTATAAAGCCGTTGGAAAACCACAGGAAAGCTCTTCCTGTCTTACATAAAATAAAGCCTGATTACTTTCAAACTTTGTTGATAAGAAAGCTTTGAAAAAATATTAATAAAACAAAAAGATTCAATTGCTACTTGGGTTACATTTTCAGTTCATCAGTTTGATTTTCTAATTTTATATTATAACTAGCTACAAATGCCTTTTTTTTATAAAATTTTAGTAGCCTAAATTACTCGTTATAATATCAGCTATCTTTCCGTAAAAATCCAGTCATTTCAGAGATTATTCAATCCAAAGGAAATATTATGTATGTTTCCTTTGGATTGAATAATGTTAAAATTGCTTTGCATATAAGTGTCTTATATACCATGCCAAAAGCCATGTGGGGTGACCTGTGGACTTTCATATAGAAAAATCGCGACTTCGAATTCACAGTGGGCACCATTAGGAAGGAAAATGTTTTTATTAACGATATAGGAACTTGCTTTCAAAATTCAAAATTTTATATGTACGCAGAGGATTTGAAATTCTTTAGTTCAGCAAAATCAATGGAAGTGTGTGTGAATCAATTGGAAGTGAAAATATAGTCTCATGGTGTGGTCGGAACGGCATGGCCTCAAATAGTCAAAATGCCATGTTATTCGCTTCTCCAGAAAAAAGATAGCTTTAAAGCGAAGTGGGGTCACTAGTAAAGCGATGTAGGGTCACCAGTGGTGCGATGTGCGATGGTTTGGTAGGATGAATGAATGAAACTACACCAATAAAGAACTTTCACTTATATTTTTGAGTCAGAAAGGTTGCACTGAAAGGGATTGGAAGATTACTATGGTGTGCTGGTTGTGAGGATAGAGGTGATACTATAATATTTTTTACGTTGATAAATATATGAGTAGCAACACGAATTTACCGAGAAAACAAATATGACCAGAGCGTGATTTCGAGACGTGGTTGCTTTAGCTATCTGGGCCAAGAAGTGTTTTTAGTATGCAGTCCCTTAGGGTCGTGCGCGGTACTTGAGACGGTAATGGCGCCTACGCATTGCTACGTATATAAAAATCAGATATACGGATCTGTCCATCCGTTGATAATTAATTTTACAATATATGTATCACATATATTGGGCTTCAGGATTAGGATTTATCTTAAGAAATTGCAAAGATTTTAAACACACAAAAATCACGCTATGCACATCCCTCGTGCGCAGTATAGCAGCGTTGTGTGGAACAGGTACTACGATATTATGTAAAACGTTCAGAAAGAGTACAAAAAAGGTTTTTGTGGCACTTATCATTCAGTTGCAACATGGCTAATAAGCTGCCACAGTACGAGGATAGTTCGCGCCATTAAAAGCTTGAATCCTTGAAGATGGATGTTACTTTTTTCTCAACTGAAACACAAAAACACACAATTATCATTATGATACATTAATAAGACAAAGGTTTTACATTAGACAAATACACTTTGTATTAGTGAGTAGCCCAATTTACCAACACAAATAACTTAAAACACAATAACTGGTAGTTGACGTTGATTATAAACTGAAAACTGAACTAACTTCTACTATAGATAACTTATTATCACTTCAAAAAATGAGGCACTTATGTCTTAACACTAAAGTATCTCGCCAAATACGTTTGTTAATTATCTTATATAATATGAAACTACTATTTCCTATTACTTTTCAATAGTTACAATGAATATAATTTAAGCAATTTATTTCGAAGATGACAAAAAGGCTTGGTTTTTAGCATGTCCAAGTCAAAATTTACCAAATACTTTATCTTCTCAAAAATCATGAGACGAATCCCTCTGTAAAAATGTATCTTTTAATCTAGAGGGCTCACCTCCTTGCTGTTTCTGAACACGAGTCAGGTTTCTGGCTACATGCGCTTCCATCTGCATCCGTAGGTACCTTGTTAGACAATACTACGTTATCTTTATCTACGTGTCTGCGTCTGGGTGTGAAAACAACAGAGCCCCATCTTTGTAAATTTGGTGAGTGGGTAAATCAACTCGGTCACCACGGTCGGTCTTGTCTCCGTAGAGCTTGTCGTCTTCCGAGACACGCCGGCATTAACGACATCATCAGAAAGACCCTTGTCACCATAAACGTGCCAGCTATTCTCGAGCCGAATGGAATTGCACGTGATGATGGTAAGAGACCTGATGGTATGTCGTTGATGCCTTGGAAAAAAGGAAGGTTGTTGGTGTTGGATGCTACATGTGTTGATACGCTTGCGTCATCTCACATTGACGCTACCTCCAAATCAGCGAGAGCGGCGGCGTCATTAGCTTAAATCGCCAAGAGGCGCAAATATGAGAGCCTTGCTTTAGAATACATATTTGTACCTTTTGGCGTAGAGACAATGGGACCTTGGGGTCCTGAGGCTTAAAGCTGTTTGAATGAAATTTCATCTCACTTAGTTGATGTCACCCGTGACCCTAAGGCCGGGTGGTACTTCGGACAGCGTATAAGTAGGGCTGTCCAAAGAGGCAACGCTGCTAGCCTTATGGGTACCCGTCCATTTGCTTCTGTTGGCGCATTTTAATTACTTTTATTTTTTCTGTATTAATGTTAAGGTTCGATATAATGTTATCATGGTTAATTGTATATTTAAGTTATGTAATAATTTATGATCTATTGTAAACACCTTTACAGCGAATATATCTATATCTACATAAGAAATTCTGATAATTTATAAAACATTACAACGATGCTATAGCAAATTGGCATCAATTACAATGTTTAGAAATCCAACAATGATAAGCCCTTCTTTTTAAGGATACGGCTTAGTCAAATGACAAACCGTATTATACTTTTCTCAATATTATCATTAAAACTAATATTAAATCGACAGCCACATAATTTTTTTAGAATATATTAAGTTTCTTTTACTAATAAAATGAAAATAGGTTAGTTTAAAATAACATTATACACAAATAATAAAAGAATTGATCACCGTTTACGCCGTTGTGCGTAAAACGAACGCCACGTTACAGTCTGCCTCTGAAATAAAACGACCCCAGCTATAATAGGCAACAGACGGCTTTTCATTATTGTTGCGAAAGTAAATAATAACACTTCTGAAGTCAAGTTTCATAAAAACATTTCATTGTAACGATATTTTTATTAAGCCATTTAGAAAGATATAAAATAACAACAACGATTGCTCATAATATGTTGAGACGAATCTTTAAACGTTTACAACGTATGTTATCATTGGAAATATAAATAAGATAAGATTTTTAGCTGCTTTATTTGTCTAGTGGTCTGGTTGTTCGGCTACAAACATGAGGTCTTGGGTTCTGGATACTAAGTTTTAAGTAAGCCGAAATTGCGAAGATGGCAGTGTGTACCACCCTCGTGCCTCGAAGAGCACTTTATACCGTCGGTCCTGCCCCTGATCTCTTTCCGGTCATGTCGGATTGCCATCAGATCGAACTAAAGGGATAGAGAGTGCGCTTCCTTACTATACCTGCCATTCGTAGTAGACAGCATGGTAGGTCTACGCTCTAAAAACCCTCTCTTTTCTGAGTGAAAAGTCCACTGCCCAGCAGTTTTGTTACATTTTTGAAGTGAAACATCTTTTGACGCATGAGGGTAACATTTTTACGGATGAAACGTGTAATTATGGTCACAAAAATGTTCATGCTAATTCGTTTGAAGGTTAGGTAGATTTAAAAATTTACAAATAACATGTGGCATTATAATTTGCAACTCGTCATTTAATAATTTAATATATTATACTATTTTTGCTCCGTAGGTAGCCAGTAGGTCGGTTCGAAATGTTAATAAAATATCTTTTTACTCAAGTTCAATCATAGAGTACATTTAATTCTGTGCCGTAACGAATGTATTCAACAACATCTCTATCCCGCAATGCTGCGTGCAGCAAATAAAATTGAGAAATAAAAGAGAATAATCAAATTCATTCAAATATAATATATTTCCGAATGGATGAAAGAGATTGTCATCGGAGGGCACTAAAATAATATGAAATAGAATTCGAGGTTTTCAATTACCTATAAGAAAAACCTCATTCAAGATGTACTCGTATGCGTATGTATATAAATATATTTCTGCCAAATTAACGTTTGACAGTGATCTCACTCTCTCTTAATCTAAGATAGAAACGCACAAACGTGATTTTATCGCTAGGAAATGCTTTTAGGCACAAACCCCGACCTGTGGATCAGAACTGGACTCAGCGAGGCAGGAGGACTCGTTATACCCACTAAAACTCAGCGAAACCCTGTTCACCATGAATGAGGCACCAGGTATACTGCCGTGTGATGCGCTAAGTCGATAGCTGCCCCAGACTAATGGCAAGCAGGTTACTCCTCCCGGGCAATGAGGTGCAGGAACTTTCCGAAGAATCCATGCCCGATCAAAGCCCGCACCAATCTGTAGGAGAACGTTCCGTGCTTCCTGGAAAGCCATTGTTCCAGATGAGGACGAAACGCCTCCACAGAGGCCACGCCCGCTAATTGGGGAACCGAAGCTATCCTTCACTTTTTGGACCAGAGCCCCGGTCGGTCTCGGATCCTACGAACCTCGTCGGCAACAGACCGCAGACTCTGCGCTCTCGCTTCCGCCCTGTGTTATTAGACTGCTGTTAGAACCTCCGCCCTTAGCTACATCGGAGGATCACCCGCCAAAAGAGTTGCCGTTGCCCAGGATACCCTCGTATTGCCCTGATCGCTATTACCCTCTGCTAACCTAGTGAATGGTAATTTACCTCTTCTGATATCTACACTGCATCGCTGTGGCATCGGTTGGTAACTAGCTACTCTCTCGCTATACGAAATAGAATATATACTGTACAAAGATGAAATAGTTATTGGTGAATCTAAATATAAGATGCATTGCTAAACCAAAATATAAAATACGTAGGGAAACTTAAGTACAACAAAAACTGTAAATTGGAACATAATATAAATAGAATCATACATTGTCTACCTAGATATAATATAAACAATTAAATATAATTATAATATACATTGTAAATCGAAACAATATAAATTGTCAATTCTAAAATAAAATACATTGTAGAACCATAGATAAATAAGACAACGCAAAACTGTAACAAAGATATAATAAAACGTACAACTGAAAAAGGTCTCCGACCACCAAGTCGGGGGTATTAGAAAAAAAAACTAGCTACTCTCTGCCACCAGTCCAGACTCAAAGATCTCAGATTATGTCATCACTTACCATGAGATGAGATTAAAGTCGAGGGACAACCTTGCAACAATAAAATAATTGTGTCCTCCGTTTAACCACGTTATTGAAGTTGAAAGGCGATAATAAGTGACATATTCCTTCATTTAAGAGTATTTATAGTTTCAGCATAGAGGATTCATAATGTTTAAATCTATGGTAAGTAAGTAGCAGCCCATTAACGTCCACTGCTGGGCACAAACCTCTCACTTATATGAGAGAGGGTTTTTAGAGCATACACCCACCGCGCTGCTCCACTGCGGATTGACAGGCATGGTACACAAATGTATGGGCTATCACAAGTGCACTCTCTATTTCTTCACTATCATAGTCCGCTAAGACCGCAATTCCACACAACTGGTAAGAGAGAGATCAAAACGGACGCCTTAACTTGCTCTCCGAAAAACGGCGATGGAGTACACACAAGTGCACTCTCTATTCCTTCACTCTCATAGTCCGATGTGACGGAAATCCGACACGATCGGAGAGAGATCAGGCGGAGGACCGACGGCTTACCGTGCTCTCCGAGGCACGGGGGTGGACCACACCGCCAACTTCCCAACTTCGGGCAAATATTGATAAAATCTTAATAGAAAACTCAATATCTATTTCGAATTGGCCCGACCCGGGACTCGAACCCAGGTCCTCATGCCTGTAGTCGAACATGCTAACCACTAGACCAATAAGGCAGTCAAATATGTAAATCTATGGGATTTATTTATTTCATTCGAATGAGGTTAAATAAAATTGTAATAAGTTAATAAATGCCACCTACCTCAATTACCGTTTAATGTGTAAGGCTCGACTTTTACGGTTTAGCTCTTGTATTTTACGTCTAAACTATCCTGTCTCACTAAAGTGCTCCCAAAGGACCATCAAACTGATGTAGAATCGTATTTCTTAATTGTGAACTCATATTGTGTTTGTAAATTATTAGTTTAGCGACTCTATAAATATAAAAACTAACCTTTTTATGAGCTTATTATTATAAAAAAAATCTACTAAATTTCTCACTATTTTGGTAGCAAGACGTCTACAGATAAAATTAGTAAACAGTTTTTTTTATTGGTGACAGTTTAGCGCTTGACTGTGATCCCACCTGATGGTAATTGATGATACAGTCTAAGATGGAAGCCCACTCTTCTGGTAAGACGCGATATATCCCTTATGGTTTCTACATAGCATGGTACCAGAATACAAATCTCTTTGTTTTGCGGTACGTATTCGCTGGTAGAGTGGTAAATAGCCACGGCCGAAGCCTCCCACCAGTCCAGACTCAGGCAAATAAGAAAATACAATTTCCTAAATTCGTCCTACCAGGGATTGAACCCGCGACCTCCGCTAGCTAAGCGAATACTCGAACCACTGCGCCAGCGAGGCCGTCATAATAAACAGCATACTTTTAACCATTTGTAATGTAGAAATTACAATGTTTACATCATCTAGAAGGCGTTAAAGTATTTGGACGACTTATTGACGATCCCATAAATTATATAATTTACTCTATTTTTATATAATAATAGAGTATATTACGTGTTGTCGGTCGTAGAATCGCATCAGCTTAATATGTAGATTATTTGGATTACATTTAAATGTCTAAGCTATTTAAAGTAGCCATACCATGAATGGGAAAGTTGGTAGGGGAAGACCAAGGCGAACGTTTCTAGACCAAATCCAGGACATTTTAAATAAGAGCAAGGTCAAAGGTAACCTAAACTGACGAACTTTTATAAAAGGTTTAATGAGAATGGAAGAAGCGAAGGAGATATACAAAGATCGAGGTAAGTGAAAGTACGTTGTCTCTGCCTACCCCTATGGGAATAAGGCGTGATGCTATGTATGTATGTAATACTACATTGTACGTAACCAATTTTTAAAATAACATTAATATAGTGAGTTATTCTCAAAAGATACTATTGGGTCTTGAACCTTATAAAGGACAAACTTTCATACCATACATTGTTAATTGTTATATCTGTAAAGGATTAGGCATCGTTTTTAGGATGACAGCTCCCAGGCGGTTTGATTTTTTTTCTATAAAAAAACAAGTAGCAGCTGTGTTTCTTAGAGTATAGACCCATAATGCAGCTCCACTGCGGGTTGGCAGGCATAGTACACAAGTGTATGGGCTATCACAAGTACACTCTCTATTTCTTCACTATCATAGTCCGCTGAGACCGCAATCCCACACAACTGGGGAGAGAGAGATCAAAACCGACGACTTAACTTGCTCTCCGAGAAACGGCGATGGAGTACACCGCCAACTTCCCAACTTTTTATAAATACTAAGAATTTTTCAACAAAAAACTCACTATAAATATTTTAATTATCCCGACCCCATGGGACTCGAACCCATGCCCCTACGAGTATATCTCTGGCTGAACAAGCTAACCACTAGAGCAACACTTCCATTTCATATACGTTCTTTTATAATCGCTCTATATATTGGTGGAAATACATAAAAAATACTTCAGTAGTTTAATGCAAAGAGACGAACAGACGTGGCGGAGGACCTAGTTTTATAATATGTAAGGACAGCATTACTGTTGATTGTATAATCAATGCCAACCAACACTAAACCCTATAAAGTGTAATGAAATCATTTGTAGCTTGCAAAATAAACCAGGGAAATATATGGCAAAAGTTATGAAATGAAGAAATAATGCTGAAACGCTTTATTCAAAGGTCTTTCTCATCTTGGAGTTCGGATGAAGGTATCTGAAAAGTGAGAGAAAAATTTTGTCGACCTATTTACGTTACGGTAAATAAGGTAATAACGAGATTCCGATAATGCGTGAGATTTTGCTTTTTTTTTTTGTGAAAGCGAAACGAAAAGATACGTAAGGGGAATTTCAATGAGGGTTACATGTTTAACAAGGTTTTGCCATCTTACTATCTGTGAAAGACATCTTTACCTACATATAAAAAAAAGAAAAAAAAAGTAAATAGTTTTAGGATTTTTTATTAGCCTTTTTTATTGACAATTGAGCACAGGCTTCCTCGCTGATATAAATGGGTTTCAGAGCATAAACCCACCGCACTGTTTCACTGACAATATATATATATATATATATATGTGTGTGTGTCGGAGTGCAAGAGTCTATGGATCGCTGGTCCGTGTGTAATAGTCTGTGGAATGCTGGCGCCATCTGTGTATCGGCGTGGGGGCAGAGTCAATAAGTGGCAGTCCGGCGGGTCTCTCGGCAGTTCTCGAGTGGCGGTCGGCTGGAGTGGGCGACTACTGAAACTGTCGCGTTCCTAGCTATTATTGTTAATGAGTTTGTGTAAATTGATATCGCGAACATTAAGTTATTTAACATTATAATCCGAGTTAATTATTAAAGTGTTTCATTGCACCAACATTACCCACGAACGCAAGAAATTAAATAATGGATCCAATTAATAACGATATCGGCGGAGTACCCTACGCCCCTGTGCTTTATGCTTCTCCGTTCTTTCTTATTCTCCGACATATATATATATAATTGATAGAAGATTATACAAATGATGATCTAAATGATAATTTATTTCATTGAAAATCAATGATGAATCTTAATCAACAATTCGACACACAGTCTATCTACAAAGAAGTTTCCATGCCGTGACTATTAAAATAAGATTAAATCGCTCCAGAACTTGATTTATTATAAATTGTTAAAAATAATAACAAGAATACAAAATGCAAAACAATCTTCTATAATATTAGTGAAGAAATATATTTGTAATCTCTGAACTTCCCTATACATATCATCGGACGTAGTTTTTTAGAAAATTTAGATCGAAAATAAAAAAAATGTCGAAATATTTAATAAAAAAGAGACTCTTTTAATAAAAAAGGGTGATTGTACATCATATAACTTGAGAAACAAAAACAAACTGGTTATAAATTCTAGTAGGTTTCCTAAAATTAACAACTCATTTAAGGGTAACTGTATACGTTTCTATAATAAACTCCCACAAGACGTTCTTGAGATGTCACTTAATAAATTCAAAGTCTGTCAAAAGAAAGTTCATAGAAAAATGATATTACAAGTTGCAAGATTACTCAGTTGTAATTGTGTGTGCCTTGTCACACCTGAGAGCCAATTATTAAAAGAAGAAGAAGAAGTTTACTTAGACGATAGAAACGCGTGGGAGTGAACCAATTGCTCTAATTTGATTTGAATTATATTAAACCAATATAATATTGTAATGATGATGGTAACAAAAAAATACAAAATACCCGACTGAGTTTGTTGTGGGCTCTTCTCAGAAGGAACCCTCTTAACTTTAGATTTTAAGTCGTTCTCTAATACCATCATCAGACGTACATTAGAATTATTGTGTGGAAAAAAATATCATATTTGACAATTCCAAAGTGCTGCAATTGGGCTTTTTTTATATTTATGGCAGACAAACGAGCTGGCGGGTCACCTGATGTTAAGTGATCACCGCCACCCATGGACACCTGCAGCAGCATAGGTACCACTGATGCATTGCCGGCCTAAAATGAATACTTGAATAACGATATTTTGATTTGATTTTGATTTTAAAGAAATAATAGAGAACCCTGGAGACATTGACAGGGGAATGCCGAAACTAAAACAAATTTTAATTGGGTCTAAAGTTTAAGACTCGGCGCGTCTCTTGTGACCAAAACTCGCCAAGTTATGAATCCATATTGGAAATCTACTGTTACTAAAGTGCAACTTCAAAATTGTGGCACTAATGTTACTTTTTAATTGTAAAATTTCTTTAAACGCCCTGTGGGTGCGTGGGTTATATATTTTGTGGGTATTGAATATGACTGATCCATCATTCTTGTTTATGTAACACACGTTTGAGTAAAATCGATTTTAAGCACCTAAGGAAGTCAAAGAGTGAAAGTCATACTGTGAATGCATTATTTTTATATATATAAAAATCAATTACTGTTCGTCTGTCTCGTTAAAACTCGAGAACGGTTAGATATATTTGGCTAATTTTGGTTTTAAATTATTTGTGGATGAGACAAGGTTTTACTTGCTATATGCTTGCTTAATCGCGATGTCTGTAATCAAATCTTCAAGGTTAAATTTGAATAACCGTTTAATAATTGAGTTAAAATTTTAAATGTTTACGTAAATCGGATGATAGTCTAATATTATCGGTATCTGATTTCATAAAAAACCGAAATAAGGCGAGTGTCAAATGCATACGTCACTTTTTAATAACAAGAGACATGCTTTTTGAAATGCTGAGAATGTGTGAAAAGTACAAGGATTGAATATATGATATGAAGTTTCAATTAGATTGGCTAGAACAAAGGAGTTTAAATATCAATTAAAAGTATGTGGTATGAAAAAGCTTTTTTCGGGGCGGAATAAAATTGATTTTAAACTTTTTTTTATTTACAACCGCTAGAAATGTTTCAAAAAATTACCAAATCGTAGGAATTTGTATTTTATTGTATTGAAATTTAATATGCCTATAGAATAAATGTAATTTATTTTAACCTACTACCCAATTTTTTATTCTACCATTTCTAGTAGAATCTGCTAATTTATACAATACTAACTATTACCCACAATGGTATCCGCGTAGTTCTCGGTCCATTAAGAATATGAGACTGCGTTGCTTAAAGAATATCTTACACTCTATCATCAGTTACCATCAGTTGTGATCATAGTCAAGCGGTAAACTGTCAGCAGTAAAAATATAAAAAGTTATTGTTATAAATAAACAAATAGACAGATAGAACAGGAAAAAAATTTGTTTTGCATAAGTATCAATAACCATCTAATTAAAAGATGTCAATTTCAAACTTCAAACAATTATATTAAATGTATAGATTTTTAAAATATTATTTTATTATTGAAGTTCAATATCGGGTCTGCATTATAGTAAATCCCGAAGGAAAACGTCACTGAGATTGAGTCTGTCTCAAAAACAAATAGCCAAGCATAACATCTACTTTAACACTCAAGGGACGACCGCTCCAGTTGCATTGCGAGGGATAAACTCTTAAAATATCGGATTAAACTAATTTACAATATATATAAGGATTTCCAATAAAAAATTTCATTTTTATTTTTTCAAAAAGTATATGTTAAGAAAAATCAATTCAAAATGGAAATCGATATCAGCCGAATGACCTTCACGACTACGGTTGCAGCACCATTTCCATGAGATTTTCTAAACCCAGTGATGGATTGCCTTTTTGAGCTATGATTAATGATTCATTATGGCCAGAATTGGTAGATCTTGATGTGGACGACGTTTATATTCAACAAGACAGCCACGCGAGCAATGGAATTCCTAAAGTTATGCTATAATAAGTTAAAGCCGCGAATGTGCTATTGTGACACAAACTGCATAATCTCCAAATCGTGGGAATTGGTCAGAGATATATCTATCACTTTACAATGGACTAGAGTTGTTACTGTAAACATAAAACCCTTTATCGTATGATCAAGTAGAACTATGTCCTGAAGTTGGTTTTTAACATGCTCTTACGAACTGCCATTACTATGATTTTTATAATTAGCATACAGACATAGATAGCATCACGCCTAATTCCCACAGGGGTAGGCAGACACCACGTCCTTCCACTGGCCATGATCCTTGCATATCTCCTTCGCTTTTTTCATTATCATTAAGCCTTTCATACAAGTTCGTCGGTGTAGAAAGAAAGAAAACATCTTTATTCGTGACAATTATAAACTTATAATATATTAATATCTTTTACAAATATATTTCATTAATGTATTGATATATACATTAATGAAATATATAAATGCAGATGTTGTGCAACTTCCACACAGCCCCGAAAAGGCAGAACAGCTCGGCATTGCCGTGTGCCATAAACCTGACACACGGTGCCGATTTTCAGCTGCAGCCCTATAGCCAGCTCTGACGTCACGGACAGATCGTCAGCCGACTAACAAAACACTTAATTACTTATCTTAATAAAATTCTTAACTACTCTACTACTAACATTAAATTATTACAAAAAATTGTATACGGTGCAATAGCCAAATATAAAATAAAAAAATAAAAATTACAAATAAAATGTTAATTATAGAAGGATAAATATGAATATACATATTAATATATTATATAGAGTACTCTTGACCTGGCCCTTGATTGAAAATGTACTAGATTTGGTCCAGAAATGTTCGCCTTGGCCTTCCCCATTTTTTCTAGTCAATCTTGACTCATAAGTCCTTTTTGTCAGTCTCATGTCATTCATTCTCACTACGGATCCAAACCATTTAAGCATACCTTTCTCAATTTTAGTGATTACATCTTCTTTTATACCACAACGTTCGCTTATTACACTATTTCTTACTTTGTCACTCAGTTTTAATTCACTCATAATTCTCAATGCTCACATCTTTATAACATTTATTTTACTTTTATGTTTCATCTGGCATATCCAACTTTCACTACTATACATAAGTGTTGACATCCACACTCTTCCATGCACAGCCAGTCTGGCCCTTTGAGACACCATCTGTCTATTCGTAAAGGCGTGCAGAGCACCAATTACCATATTCCCTGCTTCCCATCTTTTGTAAATTTAGATCCCAAATATACAAATTCTTTCACATTTTCCACTTGTTCCCCATCTATCAAAAATGTTGCAATTAATATCAAAAATAACATGCAGAATATTTAATATTTACTACAAATATTTCAGTAAGTATTCATGTCGTCGTTAAATAAATATCATATATAACAAATAATAGTCGATTCAATAGATTGTATTTATTGTTAACAAATATTGATTAATTGTTTAATTTATATATAGGAAACTCAAATAGAAGATACATAAGTCATCGAGGACCTAAGTAAATAAAGGACGATTCCACATACCTCGTGATGAAGGCAGTCACCGACATATTTGCCTTGCAAATCTGTGTGTTTAACAAACATAATCACTTTAAGGGCAATTAGGAAAGACTTTAAATAAACAAGTACTATAACATTCAAATAATATTTAATAACCACAGTAAAAGGAATCGTTTGAAATGACTACCTCCATCTAATACGAACTTCTTAAATTCATTACGTCAAAACTACTGAATTGATTTAAATTTAATTTGGCACACAGATAGCGTAGAGCCTCTGAAAGGCTCTTTGCGGTGAAACACTTCAAAAATCTCATTAAGGTAGTTATATGTATATGTATCATCCCATCCTTGTCTTCAATTTATTATCCGTAATAATTATCAAAAAATACCGTGTTTGCACAAGTAACATGTATATTTAAACATGTTGTTAACTCTCCATGACAACTTGTCAAATAATTAGCCTAAATTATTAAAAAGCTGCCCTATTCCACGCAGACAATGTCACGAGTATAGTTAGTGATCATATATAGGTCAATAGCCATAAGATTCAAAAAAAATTATGACCTCCATGATAAATAAAACATCAAAAAGTCTAAACTGCTAGTTTAATCTTAGGGACCTTTTATTTAGTTTATGTACGTAATTTGTTTTTTATGTAATTGTAAACAGTGCCAAATAAACTAAATATATTCTACATCCTATTGATATTGCAATACAACACTCATTCCAACACGAAATATTATCTTGCACAAAAATCCAATAACTTGCTCTTTTTGTATTTGAAAGAAAGACGATTTTCAATTTCACGGCTACCAATAATATATTCAATTCGTTTCTAGAACTCAACTTCTTGGTGTAAATGGAATCCGAAAGATTCTCTTCTATTCCACAAATCCCTGGATGTATCGAGGATAACATTAGCTATTTCAAATTGCAAATTTATTTTTCTATCTAAAATGAGATTGTGCAAAGTTTCCAAGGATATTCCCGGAGATCGCGTTTCGATTCACGAATTGAAATTTGAAACAGGATTTATGGTTTCTCGGTGGAGAATACATACTAACATATTATAAAACAAAGTCCTCTACTGCCTCTGTCTGTTCGAAATAAACTAAAACTACTGACCATATTTTCGTGCAGTTCTCACCAATAGTAACTCCTTTTTCTTTTCACGGGGGGGAAATCTTCTAAAGATACCCGGGGGATACTCTTGGGGGAAAGGCCATAAGGTTATGTAGGATCCTAAACATTTCTTGAGCATGACCTTGAACTCCATAGCAATCAAGTTTATTAAGCAGGATGGAGATGGAGACAGTACGATGTTAGTAGTTAGTTTGATATAACCTGATTAGCCTAATGGATGGTAATAATATCTTCACTAAGGCTTTACATAATCTTAGCAAAATTCCTAGATTGGAACATAAGCCTTCTGAAAGAGAAGAAAAAGGAGCCAAGTGTTTATTGTACTTAATGTAATTCTTCTGTACGTGTGTATTAAATGAACTCCATCTGAATAATTGGATCGATTTTGACTATGTTCAGTTGTATTTAAGAAAGGTTTAGAATAAGCTTAAAAAATAGGGGTGAAAAGTCGCTTAATTATTAACCTAATTGCCACGTATTTTCTTAACAAATTCTTTACATTGGACTCTTTGAAAAATCCATTTTAAATGAAATCAATTTTTATTTAACTCCCCAGTCCAATGGATTTAACTGGGCGTTATTTACATAATGTGGTCATCGGACAATGTGGTTCTTGTTAGTGTAGGAATAGGGTTTGAAGTTCTCGGTAAATGGTTTCTGACCGCGAAGCCTAAGGGTCCCACACACTAACAGACCGCAAACCATTATCGGCGATTAGCATTATTGGGTGAACACTAAGTATTACTAACAAGATATGCAGATTTGTTCACTACGATTTCTGCTCTAAAAAGCATAATTATAAGCTTTAAAAAAGAAATAAAATCATATTACTTTTTCATACAGAACTATATGGTGTGTGATCAATTCAATTAAACTTAAAACTCATTACATAAACAATTTTTTACAGCACGTTTCAAATATTGATGATTCACATTTATTCCAATGTGATGTTAGAGAACAACTTAGAATCAAAGTTACGAGGCTTTATAATTAATTACTGTAGTTAGTAAGCGATATACAAAACCTCTCGCTGGCAAGTATTATAGGTGCAATGCTTGTCAACGAGCGGGGCTGGAATGCTGTTGCCACCTTCTGCGAAACTGTCATTTCGCTAAAGGAGGCACGGCAAAGAGAGAGGATGAATGCAGCTGAAGCACAGTACCCCGGACGGAGGGGAATAGGAAACAGGAGACGGAGGTTTATCCAACTCCTCCCCCTGTAGTGCACTTTTGAGCCGGCTTCATTCGGAGGGGCCAGAGTGGAATGCCACAACGAACCTCTGGTCCATCCATTCTCGAATGACGAGGGCTCCGCTGGGTTTTAGTGGGTATTCTGGTACTACCGGCGAGTCCCACACTCCCGTCTGTCTCACGGGCGGGGTGCGTAAATGCATTTCCCAGCAAGCGATATACAAAGGTGTTAGGGGACCGCTCCTGAAAACAAAGACAGATGATAGTACGACAATAGTAAGACACCTTTGATGATGGGACAAAAAATTCGATCTTTATTAAAAAAATATATATTTTTAAAAGGTTTTATTAGCATTATTTACCCGGCCGCGCACTCGCAGCTGCGCGGCCGCGGCCGGCTGGATGTAGTTGACCCCGGCTGAGACGTCAGCTGTTTTTAATATTATGTTTCAGTGCATGTTGATTTTTTAAAATAAAGTAATGTATTTTTTACTAAACTATCATTTCATTAAGCTGTGCTAACATGATGGGACGTAAATAAATTTAAAAATGTTTTTTTTTGATAATTCTATTTGTTTCCGTCCCATCATCAAAGGTGTTTTTAATACTATCATCTGTCTTCGTTTTCGGGAGCGGTCTCCTTACACCCTGTATATGGAAAACCGGCTTATTGTACCAGAACTGCAGGAATACTGTTAATGTGTGGAGCTCTATTCACATAATTCTCCTTTTCTCCTGCTGCGAGTGCTATCAGAATTGTAAATGGCCTGGTACCGGAGGTAGCAACCGCTTGACAAACAAGCTTTGTGCAGCGAACATTTGCATTGAGATTAAGAAAGGTTGCATCTCCTACATAAACATTTCTCTGCTGTTAGTGATGTCTTTGTGATTGCTAAAGTATTTTAACGTAGCGTTTCAAATGGTACACATATTTTAAGGTTTAAAAGGTGAGTATATATGAAAAAATTACTGAGAATATGGCATAAAGAATAATTTCGCTTAGAAACTATTCCTAGCTGTGAAACATTTCGTGTACATCCCGTGATTTGGCAATCATTTAAATTTGAAGTTCAGAAATCAAATTGAATTTAAAACGTCATGTTGACGTTTGATCTTTGTTAAAAAACTTCTTTAGCCGCATAAGAGTAACATTTTAGCGCGTAATTAGCGTCACGAAGATATGCAGCTCTTTTATGCTAATTCGTTTGAAGGCTAGATATTTTCTTTTTTACAAATAACGTGTGGCACTTTAATTTGCCACTCGTCTTTTAATAATTTAAGTTTAACGTTAAGTCGTCGGTCCTACACCTGTCCTCTCCCGATCGTGTCGGATTGCCGTCACGTCAGACTATAAGAGTGAAGGAATAGAAGTACACTTGTGTACTATGCGTGCCAGTCCGGAGTGGAGCAGCCTGGTGGATCTATGCTTTAAATAGCCTCTCTTATATGAATGAGGAGGCCTGTGCCCAGCAGTGGGACCTTAATGGGCTGCTACTTTTAATAATTTAATATACTATTTTTCGTAAAATACAAAATAAACATATTTCAATAATTGTCTTCTCTAAATATTAAATTCAAAAACAAAATTAAATTACTAATTCTAGTATTGACAAAAACACGTGGCATTTTTATTAAGAATTCGTCATTTGAGATTCTAATAAATTATTTGTAGTAATTTTCGACACTTAATATCTTATTGACAATTAAATTCCTAACATATCTTCCTTTTTCCCTCTCGGAAATGTAATGTTTTAGATTCATATAAATAAGACTTAACAATTAGTTTGCTAAAGAAGTTTCACTTCTCACATGTGTACTTCGTACGTACGCATATTTGTTTTTGACATTTGACATTGACAACCCACAATTTCTGATGGCAATTGTAATATCTTACGAACTTTGGCGTAAAGGTCGCGTTTTTTTTAATAATTCTATTGGTTCCGGTTAAGTTTTGACCACACTTATTACTTAAGTTGAAATAATCTGAAATCATCATTCACCTTTTATATTTATTGATTGTGAAGCGAAGTTTGCCGAGTCAACTAGTTATAAATAAATAAAAAAAACTATTCTAATAAGACAAATGGTTCCCATTTGAAAATAAAAGAAAGTTTTATATGTGTAGAAGATTGAAAATCTAAAATCCGAGGCAAACTGTATATCTGCAAAAGTCAAAGCTATTTCCAACGTTGGCAAAGCGAGTTGAGGATTATTCCACAGCGGAAAAACTTAATCGTTCCGAGCATGATAAAGATTTCCTTTTTTTATGCGAATCATTGGCGTTTTAATAAATTAAGATTTACCTTTTGGGCACTCTCGGATATTGAATATTGTTAACTTAGGAAATTTGATTAGCGTTCTGTTTTACTTGAAAATTTGCTTAAAATATAAAGTATACTGTAGTTCAAATGGTTTTATCTTTTGGGATGCTTGTGTTGGCAAAATATTTTGCTTTTAAAATTATTATATTTAAATGTTCATTATAAAATTAAAAACTGGTGAGAAGCATTTCGAGTCT
This sequence comes from Elymnias hypermnestra, assembly GCA_015832385.1. Taxonomy (NCBI): domain Eukaryota; kingdom Metazoa; phylum Arthropoda; class Insecta; order Lepidoptera; family Nymphalidae; genus Elymnias; species Elymnias hypermnestra. The sequence continues at coordinate 1,660,061 of JACTOM010000847.1, read as the reverse complement.
TAACTGTCTTGATCATCGTTAACTTGCTTAGTTGCATATTTAGATAAATTAGAAGATACAATTTCTTAAATCTACCCTGAATGAAATGGAACTCATGATATTACGCTAAATCTTGGAAAAAGTGTTTCAATTAAGAAAAAACTAAAGTAAATTTATTTAAAACAACACCCAGAACTACCACTTACTTCTTTTAAGCTACTTGATTTAGAATATCACATTGCAATAATTTTTTACAGATATTTTTCTTTGGAAAGCCTCGAATAATCATCCTTAAATCTCGATGACCCGCTGTCATCGAGATTTAAGGATGATTTTTCGTTTATACAATAACTCACTAAAACTCACTAACTTAAATAAAGTTGTAAGGAATTACATTTCCTACAATTTTAATCCTTAACAGTTTTTTCTAACATCGATATTTTTCGCACGAAAAGAGGACACGAAAATTTTACTATTTCAATATATTAAATCAAATCAAATCAAAATATTCTTTATTCAAGTAGGCTCAAAAAGCACTTTCCAATAGTCAGTCCGTTGGTAACAAATCTACCACCGGTTCGGAAAGTTGAATCCTCTGAGAAGAAACTAAACGGTTACTCTTTTAAAGATAGTTTTGTATGCTACAATGTGTAATATATTACGGTACTGTGAAATTGATGTTTCTTTAAATTTATCTCTTAGAGAAGCACGAGATCCTAATTGATATATTGCACGAATTGCTCTTTTTTGCAATGTAAAGATCAATTCAATATCCGCCGCCTTACGCCATAACAGTATCCCGTAAGACAATGCTATGAAAATAAGCGAAATACACCATTTTAGCAGTATATTTATAATAAATCTTGTATATATTCAATTTTGCGCGAAAAATTATAATAACTAATTTTCTTCGGAAGTAAATGTCCTACAATTTTGGTCGTTATTAATTTATTCCTAAGATCGAGATTTTTGACTAAGATCCGAAAAGTCATAAAAGAAACTCATTGCGTAAATATAAATCTTAAAAATGTTTACGCCATAATTTAATAAACAGTGCAGTACAATTATTAATAAAATACAGAGTCAATAATTGTTTTAACGTTAAGTGTCATCCACGACAAGTTGAAAAGATCTATTCTAACTTGAATGTATAAGGAAGTACTTTTTCATCGTAACTGTATCGTAAGTTCGTAGTTTCGGCGCTAATTTAAGTGGAGAAAGTGCCGCATTGCCTCCGATTGAATAAATGCGCAATTTAGTGCGCATCACTCAAATTTTCGACGCATGCGCGCTTGTCTTATATGTCAAAATATATTGCAATTAGTTTTGTTGCGTCATCTAAGTTTGTAATTCATTTAATTCACTTCTTGGCTTTATTCATTAGAACTTATTATCTTCAATTTATTTAAATCATTTTAATAAATTTCATAGATTTTTATTGCATATCTAAATTTAATTTTAGGCTATAATATAGTTTGTGTTTGATAATTGTCATAAATAAATGAGTAAATAACTTGTTACTTAGTTACATAGTCGACGCATTCGAGCTATTTAATATCTAACTTCTTTCTTATTATTATTATTTCTTATTATTTCAAACTTTATTATTTACATTTATATCAAACTTTCGATCACGGTCTGATGAAAGTTATATACGCACCACGTGACGAAAGTATGGCATTGCCACACGCGTTTTTAACACCCTCGCCCTAAAAATACAAAATTATCAGAATCTCTTTCCACTTTCCATATAGAAAAATACTAGATTTTATATAAACGAAGCAAAATAAGACACAAATGGAAACTTTTATCATAATTTTCCATTTATTCCACTGACTGTAAGACATATGAGACATTTTCTAATATGGCTTATAAAACGTAATACAAGCAACATGTTTTAACACTTTACCTTCGTCTTTACAATATTCTGCACTTAAAAGTTCTGGAAGCAAGTGTGTGAACACAGTGACAATAAAATTTAATAGAAAACGTTTTATCCGATTATGTTTTGTTTAAGCTGCTTTCGTACTTCCATGGAAATAATGGCACTTATTGCTTTCAATTAAATCCTATGAGTATTGTATTTGACTTTGCTTTAAAAGTTGTTAGGGATGAAAGGAAACTATAGTACTAATGACACCTTTGACGATGAGACAGAAAAATCGATCCTGATTGGTCTAGGACTGCCTCATTGGTCTAGTGGTTAGCATGTTCGACTACAGGCATGAGGTGCTGGGTTCGAGTCCCGGGTCGGAGCAATTCAAACATCAATATTGACTTTTCTATTAAGAATTTGGGAAAAATTTGGCGGTGTGATCTACCCCCGTGCTTCGGAGAGCACTTTGAGCCGTCGGTCCTGCGCCTGATCTCTCTCCGGTCGTGTTGGGCAATGAGAGTGAAGGAATAGGCAGTACATTTGTGTACTATGCCTGCCAATCCGCAGTGGAGTAGCGTGGTGGATCTATGCTCTCTCATGCGAGTGAGGAGACCTGTGCCCAGTAGTGGGACGTTACTGAGCTGCTACTGACTTTTACTTACTTTACTTGTTTATATTTATAGAATACAAACCAAAAAATTTAGAGTTCACAATCTTGGAGGGAAATATGTTAGCAATTTAACGAATTTAATTGACATTCACAAATCAAATCAAATCAAAATATAAGCCTATTACAGCACTTTTGAATCGTCAAATATAATTTTTTTCCGACCAACTAATCCTAATGTACGACTGATGATGGTATTATAGAACGACTTAAAATCTAAAGTTACGAGGGTTCCTTCGCGCCCTGATCGGAGAAGAGCCCACAACAAACTCATTCGGGTATTTTTTTTTGTTACCATCTTCATTACAATATCATATAATTTTAATATATTTCAATTTAAATTAGAGCAATTCGTTCACTCCCACGCGTTTTTGTCGTTGTCATTAAAATATTAGGCGTCGAAAAATAATACAAATAATTTATTGAAATCTCAAATGAATAAAGAAACCACGTGTTTTTGTATTAATTAGAAATTAATTAAATTTTGTATTTGAATTTAAAATTTAAAAAAGACAATTTATGATATATTATATTTTTGAAAAATAGTATATTAAATTATTAAATGACGAGTGGCAAATTGAAATGTCACATGTTATGTGTAAATATTAAAACCCTAACCTTCAAACGAATTAGCATAAAAATCGCTGCACATCTTCGTGACGCTAATCATGCGTTTCATCCGTAAAAAAATTATCCTCGTAAAAGTTTCACTTAAAAAATAATATTTTTAAACGTTTTATGCAATTATTTGCGCTACATTGTGTTAGTACATTAAAACAAAACCAGCATTGAAACACAAAATTAAAAACACCTCATGGATCAACGCACGGGTCAACAAACTGATCAAACAACGCCCGGTCGCGCCATTTAAATATACACAACTTGCATTATTCTAATAATTACTTCACTATTTGATTATATACAATTTAGCACTACTTCTCTTTAAACTACACAACGAGGCAGTTCGAAATATTCACATTTTTTTTCCGTTCGTTAAAGTTGCTTCGTATTGCATAACATTTCGTAATATTGCACAATGTTTTTCGATATTTTAAAGTGTTGTTGAGCAATATTGTTACTCAGTAATTCACAACATTTCAAAGCTATTAGAGTTGTCACCCAAGTATATATAGTCTACTGTGCGTTCAAGCTGTTCTCGATGTTGTGTTTCATTGCTGGGTTTTTTTTAGTAAAGTAATGTATATTTTAAAAAAACTATTGTTACCTTTAGTAAGTAAGCGTAAATATTGCTAATAATACCTTTTAAAATATGATATTTCTCAAAATCGGAATCGATGTTTTTTCCGTCCCATCATCAAATGTCTTTGTACTATCATCTGTCTTCGTTTGCGGAACCGGTCTCTTAACACCTTGTATATTGTATATCACTTATTAAGAGAGTTGCATTTATTAATTTCTTTATTATTTATTAACTTGCAAATAAAAATTGAAACTACCACATTATTCTAGTGAAGGAATAAAGAGTGCACTTGTGTTCTATACCTGTCACCCTACAGTGGGACAGCGTGGTGGATCTATGCTTTAAGACCCTCTCTGCTATGAGCAAGGAGGCCTGTGTCCAGTTGTGGGATGATAAATTGCAATAATAAATAACAATAACATCTTGATTTTAATATTTTTCTTTCCTTGTTATTTTTCTTGATTGTCTTTGTTAATTTCTTCAATTGTTTTTGTTATTGTTAAGGATGAGCGCAGTCTTCTTGTACAGGGGTTACTTCCACACTTAAAAGAAGGCTTCAACCTTTTTATATGTTGAACTAGTGAAGTTAACGAAATGTAGCGACTCAGCCTAAATTTGCCTTTTTTTACGCTGGGAAATGCCTTTATGCACCCCGATCAGATTAAGATCTTTTTGGGAGTGTGGGACTCGCTGGTAAACCAGAATACCCACTAAAACCCAGCGATACCTTCCGCATCCTTTTGTGGAGCACCAGAGGATCGGTAATCTACCCTGGCACTCCGGAAGACTCCTCTGGGTACTTAAGAAGAAGGAAGGAAAAGCGCAAATCTACGCCTCCTACCTCCCGACTTCCTGCGCCAAAGTAAAGGAGCATCCACGGCGTTCTTCCTGAGCCTCTCATGTGCCTCCTTCAGCGAAATAACACTTTCACAGAAGGAGGCCATTGCCCTCTATTCAAAGCCTAAATTTGCCTTACCAGGATCGAACCTGGGATCGATAGTAAAGTTTTCGTAATGCCAGCGAGGCTGTCGAATCGCCAGTTGTTTTTTATGTCAATAAAAGGGCAAGGTTAGGCGTTTCCAATATCAGTAATGGGGGATCGCGTGCGTCTGCCACTCACATTTGATAGGTAAGACCGCCCTTGACACTGGGAACAAGGTTAGTGTCAATATTAACTAGGTGATTTGCTGTGGCTGTGTCGACTTACATGTACAGTTTGTACAGAAAAAATGTTATAATTATTTATATTACGCAATTAAAGGCAATCAAGTTCGTTATTTTTCTGAATATAAAATGCAGCGGAATGGAAAACCTATCTCAAATCTATATGTATCAATTTACATTGTATAAAATGTAATCGTTTCCGCTGTCTTTGCGCTTATATCTTTTAAACTACTCAACAGAATTTAATGCAGTTTTCAGCAAATGTAGAATGATTCAAGGGGAAGGTTTACATGTATATTTTATACATATTATATTATAAGAAAGCATTAGAATTCAAAAATTTGTAATATGATGTAGTAACAAACATATTTTGCGTAAAAAGTAAACCTTACAAGATACATCAAGTTAATGTATTACGGAACTGTATTTCTTGAAAGATCGATAAAAAAGTACGCGATGGTATTTATTTATCTGTAAAGGATAACCCCCTGTAATGTTTTACATATTACAAAAAAATATGTTTTATTTACCAAGCTATCTACACTAATATTATAAAGAGGAAAGATTTGTATTTTTGTATGTAACGAATAAACTCAAAAAGTACTGGACCGATTTTAATAATTTTTTTTTCATTAGAAAGCTACATTATCACTGAGTAACATAGGCTATATTAAGTACTAGATTATTATAGAAATCTTTAGAAATTCCTACTAAAACCAACCGAAGGTGTAAAAAATTAGCTATTAAATGTCTTTCATGGCATACGCTGTGAAGAGTATTAATGATAGGACAAAAAAATGTATGACAATATTTTAGAATATATCAATATTTACAAAATCTTCGGGAGACCATATGTCTAACTATTGTAGTTACGTCACTATAACTACTTTTTTACATTTAACAAATTAATAGAAATGCCGATCAAAATGAGACCGTGTTATCCATACCATTTATAAATTTTTATACAAATGAATAATTTAATATTCAAGACTGTCTTATTACCTAATGATTTCTTTTTGAATTATTAAAATCGAATATTCCATTCAAAAGACATCACGATATTACTATAATAATACTAACTCGACGAGAGAGGGACAGTGGGGGAGAAGGGGGTGCACTATTATGAACTAGGTTACCTTACGCAGGGGACGCAAGCGACATTGGATATTTCGACTTTTTTAAAACACATTTTTATGCTTAACTTAAAAAGTACTTTTCAGAGCTACTTAGTTTTAGTATTAGAAATCACACTTTTTCATAATATTTGTAAATTCATGGTCGTTTTAATTATCATGCTCATAACTTAAATATCTGTACCTATTTATGTCTACCCGTGCGAAGCCGGGACGGGCCGCTAGTTGTATATAATGCGGTATTATTCCTTATCGAATTAAATACATTACATGTGTTGTATAATTCATGTAGATAAAAACTGCCCCTGATTTCATTAAATGATGTGAAATATCAATATCTATTAGAAAAAGCCACAGCAGTTACAAAGGCTTGACCGACTCAAATGCCAGCGTCGCTATTTAGATAATATGACTACGAAGGCTGGTAAATGGCACGCTATTTTAATATATGAAAATTCAATATTCGCTGTCACGGCCACTAACATATTCCCGCCATAACGAGCCTCAATTATGGATAGGAGTTTTCAAATGTTATCTATATTTGTGGCATAAAAATTCAAAGTAATAACGTCGTACATTCTCTTGTCCTATTTTCATATTATTATGCATTATGTCTTACAGCATACTGTTATGGGGTTTGCATGTACTTTGGTATCCGTGGTCAAGTTTGATTCGGGCAAATTTGGATATTTTCTTATTTCACTAAGCTCGCACTGGTGAAAAGCTTAGGCCCTTAAGCTCCCTATCAGAAAAGACGATGCAATGTTGTATCGATATATATACATTCTATAAAACTGAAGAACATTTTTTTGTTCTATCATCAATAGCTTCCGCAGCGCACGCGATGACAGATTTTTTGTCACTAATTATTTCACACCGTCGTCGTCCTTGCTTCAACCGATGGATGTCCACTGCTGGAAATAGGTGTCACTTTAGCACCTTTGGTCCCCAACGTCCATCGGTGCTTCGGACTATGTGCCCCGCTCACTCCCACTTCAGGCTCGCAATTCGTAGGACTGTCGGTAGCTCTGATTCTGCTACGGATCTCTTCATGTCTGATTCGATCACGCAGAGAAACTCCGAGCATAGCCCTCTCCATCGCACGCTGAGTGACTTTGAGCTTCCGCATGAGGCCCATAGTCAGCGACCATGTCTCAGAACCGTAGGTCATCACTGACGACACGCACTGTTCGAAGACTTTGGTCTTCAGGCACTGACGAAAATATCTGGCGTATGTATATATATATAT